>CBVK0100543137.1:0-17876 GCA_900067695.1 Picea abies | reverse complement strand
TGGAGAGTATAAATAAGAGGAAAGGATCTATCATTTTAATCACACTTGAGAATATTGAATATCTATATGTGTCTGATGTAACCAAGGACATATAAGCTGAATTTCTGAGAGAAGGTGAAGAAAAGAAGGCCGAAATGCAAGGAAGGATAAATTCTTTTGATGGTGCTTTTTAAGGTATGTTATTTACATGTCATCTCACCATTTTTTCTATTAATTTTTTTCTATACTGATTCAGATTATGAAATTTCTATTCCATTGAGAAAACACACCCAAGTATCGGTGGTAAAAAATTCAGCTTGTGGGTCATTTTATTTTTGGAGTTACACTCCGTGGAAAATAGGGTTTGTGGCTAGTCCTGAAACTAGTCAAAAACAAGTGTTTTGAGTAAAAACGTCATAAATTCTTCATAACAGATCCAAGTTCAGTGAGACATAATGTTTTAGTTAGGGTACAGTCTGCAGTATTCTTTGTAACAGTTTCAAATCAATTCAATGAATATTTTGTGAGGGGCATGATCTACAAGGTCGCTCTCTAGAATAAGTCAGACTTCAGCAATGTATGCCATTTTTGCTATAACTCCTTTTCTAAGAAGTTCCAAGTAGTGACACCTGGAGGAATTGCATAAAACACATTGAAGAAAATTTTGTATCAGTTTCAGATATTTATACATTATAGGTTCAAAGTTATGATTACTTCAACTTAGGGTTGTTGATTAATCCAAACTAGTCATGTGAGACTAAAGAAAAGTTTGATGAAAATGCTAGTCTCTTGTTGTTAAAGTTAAGGAAGGTTTGCAGGAATGTGATCATATACACCAGGTCTATTACATATCTACAAATCATATTTTTATGATGAAGTTGATGAGGTCTTTTGGTTGAGGTACATGTTGAGTACATGGTTGAGACAAGTAGTTGATGAGTTGATACACACATGAGGTGTATAGTTGGAGTCATAGTTGATGAGTAGTTGACACATGATTGGTACATACTTGGTACATGTTTGGATGCACTTGTTTATGGTACATGTTGATTACATATTGTTTGGTATAGGTTGGTGCATGGTTGATGCACTTGTTTATGGAAAAGGTTGATTACAGGTTGAGGTACAGGTTGATGCATGGTTCAGATTTATTGGTACAGGTTTACAGTGGCATATCTCAAAGTGATAGTGTGATAGTGGTTCCATCATTCTACTTCTACTTCAGGGTGGAAGGATGGGGCAAGGACAGGTGGTTGTAGCCTCCTTTTGGTTGTAGATAGAGAATTGGGGAGTTGGAGCTTCCCTCAGGTTGTAGCCTGAGAAACTATGGGGTTGGAGCCTGCTTCCAGTTGCAGCTGGAAAGAAAAGGAAGTTGGTGCTTACAATGAATGTAATTCTTCATGACATATAAGAAAAATAATTCTGTGGTTTTCTCCCGATTTGGGTTTCCACGTAAAACACTGGTGTACTGTGTATGTGTGTGATTGCTTATTTCTTACTACTCATTATTGGATAATAATTTTACATTGATATAACATTTGAAGAAAAATGATTATAATTATGTGATTACTCATTCACCCCCTCTCTCAATAATCCTATGCCATGGAAGATGCATGCTAAAAAGATATAAAACAACTCACCAGCTTAAGTACATTATTACATTTATGGTTGGGGTTCGACCTAGGGATATTACAATCCCCTCCCCTTATTTATGCACTGTCCTTAGTGGATCATGTACACATATACAAAAAAAATTTCAAAAATGCTCAGTGCATTATATACCATGTACCATTCAAATTCTTTAAAATATCTAATCTTTAGCTATTGAAATATTGTTATCCATCTGGAGCTCTACTTTCCAGCACCAATTCTGGTACTCATACTGCAACTTGAAGTCAATTGCTCTATTCCATAGAGCTACTTCAAGAAATAATTCAACTCATTGTTCCTTATTGCATGCTTCAATTAAACCTCATTGAAGCAACAAATGGTTGTAGATCCATGACGTTCCATCCAACCTTAGATCTCATTGCTGATAAAATCTCAGCAGCGTACCACTTCCGAGCATGGCTATGACTCCATCAGGGAAATGGCTTCCCTAGATAACCACAACCCACAATCAATATCTGCATAGTCTAGGCCAAGGTACCAAAACTCAACAACACTCCAACCAATGGTCTCTCTTCCCCACATGCCTGTACAACCCAAGGTAGTATATACCTTCACTGTCCAACAATTCATCGGTTGCTCAACTTCCCTTCCAGGGCTCCAAAACAGGCCAGACATGAAGTCTCAGAGCATGGTGGCTCCAGGAGTTCCAACTTTAATCAATACCATCTCATCTGAATCCCACACATGCAATTATCATGAGAGAACATAAAATAATTCATTTAGGAACTCAAACTTAGTTCAAAGGAAATTCAACTTTTCCCCAAAACATGAAATTATATTTCATAAGTTTTTTCATTGTTGTTGGAATAATAGAATGCATTTTTTCTTATGGATTTCAACAAGTACCATGCTAAATACCATTTTTTTTCCTGCAATGATTATATATTGCATACAACCAACAAATTGTGAGTATTTTTTTTGTACATCATAATTCAACATGTATAACATCTTATGTGATGATATTAGAATTTTTTGCACCTAGAAATTCAATCACCATTACCCAAAAATTTAACCAAATAGAATGATTCATCATTCCATACATATGCATGTTCATAATTAATGATAGTAAGTTCATTTCTTCCATTTTTTGAACATGAAATTTTTTGTAGTCACTGTTCCTGTGACTACCTCACTTGCAAATTTCCTGTTGCAATGTTTAACAGTTCCTGAAATGTTCTCAACTTCATGAGTTAGCAACATTTCAAACATTAGTATAATTATTTCCATGCAAAAACATATATACATGGACTCACAAAATGCATCCAACAAAATGCATTTAATTATGCAATTGCATCATGTATGAGTGCAACTCTGCCACTTACCAGGCATGAGTGCAACTCTCAATGCCTATTTATTCAATGCACCTTTGCATTGATTTTCATAATGATCTTTATCTAAGTCATGTATCTCACCATCCATAAATTGGAAATCTAGCCAATGTCTTGAGACATATCCACACACTTCCCATTGTCTTCACAATTACTTGGATGCCTTCCTTTTCAACCCGAACACTACACCAATAATACAATTCTGTAGTGTTTATTAGTGTTAGCAAAAAGGTTGCAGTCCAATTTTTATTTAAAGGTAGGAAGCTCATTGGGTACTTGTGTGGCACACAACCTTTCTATAACCATACCTTGCCATATCCAACCATGTCCTGGTCTCATACATGACTAGCTTTCCTAGCATCATTCCTATAACAAGTTCTTATCTTTTATTTTTCTTTGGTTATTGTCTCATAACCAAATTAACATGAAATGCTACTATGTCAGTGTGTGCATTCAAAATCTAAAAGATTTGATAACTATAACACGCCTCTAGCCTTTACCACACCTAGTGGTAACTTAATCCTGTCAATGCACTTAAACAATACCATACAACGTAGTATAAAATTCAATTTGGCGAAATTCTTACCTGGATTTCCCTTTGGAAATTATGCAACATAATTTCCAAAAGAGAAATACTTACCTGCATGGCTGCCATTAAATGAGTTTAATGCTACCTGATTAGCTGATGACAATAGAAGTTCTCATGCTTCTTTACCAGCCTTATAATTCAACATTCCAACTTTTTTTTGCTTCCTTCCATGTGCAACAACATTATCAGCAAGACTTGCAAACATGCAAGCCTTCTCACTTTATGGCTGTCCCAACCAGCCATAAAATACTTGCTGCTACAGTAATTGCAACAAATTCTTTATTCTTGTATCATGTTTCCTTGTTTATCCCAAAAGTCTTCCATTCTTCCAGATTCCTGAATCTTCATGTGCTCTTCACTGTAACCACTGTGCATGATTAATTATGATTTGAGCACATGCGAGCCAAATAAATCTTGGCTACCTTTTCTTTTCCATACAAATACTAAAATGATAATAACCTTCATCTTTTATTTACTTTCTGAATCCATCTATCCCAACTCATACTTGGATGAATTATAATTCCCATCATGTTGTCTTATAGACTTTGGATATTCAACATCTATTTATTTTTCGGACTGAACTACTTCAACTCTTTCTGGACTGAATACTTTAGTATTTGGGTTTTCTTCCACCCGTCTCCACTACTTTCCAACTAGCCTCAAACTTGGCTTGCATAGACAATCTCTTATCACACTTTAGGGATGCACATATGTCTCCTTATGTAGCTGCATATAATTAATTAAAATCACTTAACACTAATTTTAATTTACCAACACAATTTCAAGTGATACTTCCACCCTTGGAACTGTCACTCATGGATCCATGCCATTTGAGATGGATTCTTCTCAGGCACCATCTCTTTTACATTCAAAACCAAACATAGAACCATTTTCCTTTTCATGGTTCTTAGCTCACTCTCTATAGAGATTCATTTCACTTTTAAGTCTTTTTTGGCTTAACCTCTCCATGCTATTGTGAAAATATACTCAATACCTTTGGAATGCATCAATAATCTATTATAGTATTCTTGTTTTCCCTCTTGGAGTGTTTTTCATGCATTCCCATTTGCTTGATGTCTACCCCATGAATTCTTCTTCCATTATTCTAGGATGTTCATGGACTTGCAACTACATATTATGCTGATATTAATTTTCAGCATTCCACTATTATTCGGATCCCTTTGATCCAACTCCTACATGACCCAATTCTATTTCCAGTCATGTTTTCTGAGTAACCTTGGACAATTAACACCAAATTCCTTCTTGAGGTACCTGATTTATCCCTTCCTTAATTGATCATATCAGTACTTGAATTTTCTTGCTAGCTATTACTTTCCCTTGTCTTGACCAATCTGATTTCAACCTGCTTTGCACAATCCAATTCTATCATGCCATAATAATGTCTTTCATACCATGCTTCCACTGCACACTATGATAACCATAAGGGAAGCATTACTATAATTTCATAGCTAATCCATGGATATGATGCACTCCTTATCCAAATATGCAATAAGCCTCTTTCTTTATCTGAATACTATCATTCAGGTAGTCAATGATAGTAATAGATTTGACTCCAATGTATTGCTTAATCTGTATATTGGTTTCTTTGGGAGTGTTAATTAATTCATTCTCTACATGATCTATTCCTCTGCCTAGATTCCATTGAATACTTGACTAACATGAGAGGACTTCATGTAGTGGCTTCCAAAGACTTTATGGCTACGCCAAGATTCATACCTTAAACTTTTGTAGTCTTGGCTTTTGATCATCTTATGAAATATTTTGTCATAACACTCTTTCCTTGAGTACCTCTGCTTAATTTTCACTAAACTCAACCTTCTCACCTATTAAAAACTATTTTTTTTTAACTCTGCAAAATGTGCATCCAACAAAACTTTGTCAGGTTAACTGACTCAACATTTTTCATGAAAATATACGAACCATTCTAGTTCCATAATATATCAAAATTATTTATTCTGATTCCTTGGAAAATTGAATGACCAGATCATTTTTTTGGTGAATAATTGTATTCTACCATCCGAGACCTTTCCAACGCCTACTCCCATGCTCAATTCTGAGTCTTGAGCAAAAAGTTATGGCTATTTGAAAATTGCCCAATAACTTTTCTGTTCATTCTTCAACTTGGTGCAACTCTACGCTGTAAACATGCATTTTTGCACCTAATCCATTGGAATTTTCGTGGGATCTCCATTGCGTTTATTCATATACATATTATGGAAACTCTGTCCAAGTTTCACCCTTTTCTGGGTTCTAGGCTGTTAGTTACAACCCGCTGAAGTTCTAGGAGAAAATACCATATTGTAACTGATATGCTACAGGTGCATCCTTTTCCATATTAAACACTTTTAGCATGCCCAAAAATACAATTAATCTATGGGAGTGTACTCTATGGTTCAATATCTTTCCATTGACTACTCCTGCCCCTCAATATGATTCTGGATTATAAAGTTATGGCTATTTGAAGTTAGATGGGTCTTAAAATTTACCCTCCACTGTTTGTGTTGTAACTTTCTCATAAAAGCTCCATTTGATGAACACTTTACACCATTAGAAATTTCTCTCCGAGATATTTTATTTAATTTGCAGAGACACTACTTTCAATATACCTTTGTCTTGTGGTTTTTGATTTTCTAAAAATGGTCTTAAGGCCCTCAAAAACACACTATAAAAAGATGATGTTCAAATGATATAAAACGTCGCAGAAAATCGTTGGTTTTCTGTTGTTGTTCACCCTTCAAACAACTTCGCGCGTAAATTTTTTAACCTGTAACCCATTTTTACCATGTGAAACAACAACACAAGGTAAATCATGCTTCATGCACTTTAAAACCATGGTGTATCACTTGTTTTTCATGCCAATAACTTGCTCGCACTACATTTATGTCGCGTGCCAATATCCACTGCGCATAATTTTGGTTCTTGCACTATTACCATTTTCGCGCAATTTTTGTATCGCATGCTGGTATTCCGCACACATTTCACTCCATGCACTACACCATGCTAAAGTTCAATAATCTCCCACCGCACACAAATACTCTGCGCGTACTATTCACTGAACTGTCGCGTAACAACATATACCCATATTGCGCGTGCACCAACCAAACTCCTTTGCGCTCTGCTAATACTGTATATACCCCGTGCACCATTATTATGTGTGTACACTGCATGCACCTTAATATGCATGTGTACACCGCACAATGCTAAATTTATCACGCGCTCCTGTACACCAACATTTTTCCACACGACGCCAAAATTTACCGCGCGCACCCACACACCATATTTTTCCGCGTGGTGCCAAAATTTACCGCGCACACCTGCAAACCATATTTTTCCACACGGTGTCAAAATTTAACGTGCACACCTGCAGGCCAACATTTTTCCGCGTAATGCCCAATTTTTACATATCACAAGCTTTTTACTGCGCATCACACGTTTTTAGTGTGCCCACTTGCGCACATTCATTTTTTTATGTGCGCCACTTCCTCATGAACTCTGCTGCAGAAATTGGGGCTTTTGGTTAAATTTTTCCCCATTTCTTCCATAGACTTTCTGCAACTATGCAATTTGATCAATTTCACCCTGATAACACCCATTCAACCTCTGCAACAACAAATCGTTGTGGGTTGACATTTCTGTAACGGATTTACCCAAAAATCAATTCACGAATTGAGAATTTTATTTACTAACCTCATTCCATCTATCATGGCTTCACTATAACTTCAAATTCAACCGATTCCAGGTCTGAATTTACTAGAACAAATATTAATTTCCATAATATCTCACTACTTGTCTGAATTTCTTCATTTTCCTATGAATTTAACAACATAAATTGAGGCTTTTCCCAATTCCGCGACGTTGTTTCTAAAATTTATCATGGATGTTCTGCAACTCGAAATTTGGCCACTTTGAAATAAATTCTCTGTGAAATTTTGCTTCAACTCAACTTGCTCGACCCATCCAAGCTTAGTGTTGAAAAATGAAGCTCTGATACCATATTGTAACATCCCCGACGACCAACAGGCCAAGCAATGCCACTACTCAGATGCTTTACTTAGCTTTGATATGATTTTGTAACGTCCTCGACCACCTAGGCTGGGCCATGCTACACTAGAGAACTCTTTTATTCTCTCAGTGGAACATATTGTAGCATACCCAACATCTAACTGAGTTATGCCACATACATTTTTCAAACTGCATGCAATTAAAATATATACACATAGAACTCTTGCAGAAGCATTATATATAAAACACAAACATACCAATACATATGTAAATACATGGATTCACACTGAAATAACAGTAAACATATACATGCAACATATATATGCAACATATACAACAATACCCATAAAAATAAACACATAAATAATACTGCAACATGTAAATTTATCACACAGTTGAGACTTATCTTGGTAATAATATCACCAACTGCATGAAGACCTTCCACGAACCTACCAACCTTAGACCACATTGTTCATCACCCCTGAGCTAGGACTAAACTCCACCCAGGGAAATGATTCCTACCCAGGATAATGGCTCATGGAAAATAGGAAAGACTCTGTCATAGGTGCCTACTCAAACTTACAACCTACAATATCTCATTCCCCACATGCCTGTCCCACCCCAGGAAGTGTGCCCCTTCTCTGCTCAACAGTCCTTCAGTTGCCCCACTTCCCTTCAAGGGATTCAACAACAGGCCGAATAGGAAGTCTCAGATCCCTGTAGCTACAGCTTGGCACCTTCATGAAATCAATTCCCAACATTTCTTCCACCCAGAGACAAATTTCTCATGGGCCTGACAACCCGCCTCTTCAATATCCCACGGGCCTGACAACCTGCCTCTTTGTTATCCCACGAGCCTGACAACCCTCTTCTTTAATCCAACTCCCAAGCTAACCAACTACACAAACATATATGCCCATATATACAAACTCATGTATAATGACAAGAAGTATGAAGGATAACTTACTGCGTGAGTGAAAGATCGTGGTATGGCTGAATGGATGATTCCCTGATGGAATGAATGATGGTCAAAATGATGGAAAAGATGGGAAAATGAACTAAGTCCCCACAATATGTATGCATGTTCCCAACTTGACACTTGTCATGTTGGGAGCTACTTTGGCCCACTTGTTCCCAAATTTGAAACTTAGGATAAAATAATTATCCATATTTTATAGTTTAAGAAATATTAATATAATATTCCTTTTTGGCTTAAGCTCCCTAGCTTAGCCCCTTTTCCTTAAATTTTATCCCCCACCCTTTCCCTAACTAGTGGAGTTTAGCACCCCATCTCTTTTATTGTGGTCGGTCTGCGCTCAACGATGTATTTTATATTAATGATGAGATGCATACAAATATAGGTGCACTAGCCTTTAACATCTAGGCTCTCTGGCCTAATTCAAAACATAAGCATCCTAGCTTATAATAACTCTCTCACCAGCCTATAAAACACAACATATACACAAAGTCTCCCTGGCCTCAATATCACACACAATTAAATTGTTGCACGCGGTATCCTGTAATGTGCCCATTCCATCATTTTACTGCACAGTACATGCACACACTACGCCATTGAAGATGCATGCCAAAAATATATAAAACAACTCACCAGCTTAAGTACATTATTACATTTACAGTTGGGGTTCGACCTAGGGATATTACACTTGAGGTTAAAATCTTGTATCCTTTCATTCTTCCTCAACCCAATCTCAGTGAAGTCTGTGAGGAGGGTATGGTAAGCAATTGGAGGGGAAAACATAGTTAGGAACATAGCTTCGAGGTCATTAAATGAGAGAATGGATATACTGGGAAACATTGTATACCATTCATAAGTTCTTTTTGATAAGGTTTGCAGAAAAAACCTCACCATGACATTGTCATATTCAACTCGGTGAAAGTCACAAATGTCAAGAAATAAGTGTCGATGCCTCTTTGCATTGATTGTTTTGTCTCCAGAAAATTACTTTAAGGTTCCCTTAGGGAGAACGGGGAGATCATGTTGTTCACCTCTAAGATTAAGAGGGGAATCTCTTACCCTCATTCTATTTCTAAACCATGGGATTCCTTGATTTCTTATGACATCTCTTTCATGTCCTTATCTCTCCTCATGATGCTCGTCTTGGGGTTGTTCATCTTTCTCTACCATGTTTAAGGAGACTTCGGGGATAGACGTTTCACTTCTAAGGACATAGAGTTGCTTACTTTTACTTATGGTAATGCATCCCTTGTATTCATCCAACTTCAATATTGGCCTTGTTTTTGTGCTGCTCTAGCTAGCCTTTGATTTCTTTGATCTTGTCATTCTTCTCTCCTCCATCTTTAGAGGATTTCTCTTTCTTATTCTTGGACTAAGATCTTCTAGGATCTTTCTAACTCTTCTCGAGTCTAGGATGTTGTTATTACCAGATTATACAACTGGTGTACAATTCTTCATAGATTATTCAATCCAATTTCTAAATGGGGATGATTACCTTGGGGTAAATTCATATATTCTTTCACAAACACTGGGCAAGGTTCTGAATTTTCAGTTCGTTCCCCAGTATGGTCACCAAAAATTTTGACGCTTAAATCCGTTAAGACCGAAATAGTAACCTCATGAGGATATAAATCCCCCTGCATTTTTATAGAGGTGGTACTCCTCTGTTATGATTTTAGTGGGACTCAAGGTCTTCAGAATGTGGGACTTTTATAGAAGTCTATTATGGTAATCAAAAGAAAGAAATATAAAGACGGAAAATGTTTTATTTTATTTTCAGTTAATTTCCTGAGGGTGGACCAAAAACCACATACATTCACACATTTAAAGAAAATACACAAAATTTCCTGACATCCATCATAGTAGGGTTAAATATTTCTGATCACATAAAAAATAAAAATAAAATGATCCACATGCATAAGATAACTTTGAAAAAGTGATACATGGACAATTCATATATATATAATGATAGATCAATCTCAAATAATTTATATTCAAAAAACTTGGTTACAAAGTACAATCGAGATTGTTCCCAAAATAGCTCTCTTGGAATTTCTAAGAAATATATAGTTCATTACATATTCTTCGAAATTTAAATCCATTTGTCATAAAGACCTGGATTGAGGTTCCTACAGACCATAAAACAAATATATATAAGAATTAAGTTTGTATAAGGAAGAAAGTGGGCGGTGGAAGACAACAAGACCTGATAAGAAGAAAAATGAAATTATTAGTCTTCGGTTAAAACTTTCTATTTAAAGAGGTGGAGTAACTGGATGAAGAACTCGATAAATAAAGAAGGATGTGATCAATATGAACTTAATATGATGATATCTCCCTCTTTTTCAATTTCTTTCTGATGTCATTTTATTGCATTCATCGACGATTACAATAACTGTCTCAACTTCCTTTTGTCCTTCATCGATCAGTTTGTCGATAGATTTTTTAAACCACTCTTCGATATAGCTTCTCATTGGTGCCATGTTGATTTCATCCCATATTTTCATATTGAAAATATCTCCCTTCAAGTCCCTTAGATCAATGGAGATATTATGCAAAGCTTCTTCAATATCTTTATTTTTTACTGAATAGTCCACTAGCCAGTTCTCCACGTCATATTCACTATACTCAAGAATGACATAGAAATTTTCAAATGATAACCCTTTAAATATCTCAACTTGTTCTTCAAATTCTTTCTTGGTTAGGAACAACGAGTTGAGAATCAATTTGGGGTCTTGGACCTCATTGGTGCTTCCGGCTAGGTCTATTTTAGTCAACCTTTTGAATAATTATTCTCTCCTTGTTATGGCTTGGCTACATGCTTGGAAAATGGTATACAAGTTTTTAACCTTTTCTTTCCAGCATGTGTTTAGTTGTTTTATCTGGTTCAAATAAGGGAGATCCTCCTCTCTTCTTCTCAACTCTATCATATTGGTAAGTTTAAGACCGAAGGGTACAACTACGTCAAGGTAAAAACCTTCTTCATTTTTTAAATATGCCTATAAATATTCATGGAAGGCATGTGCCCTAGTTCCAAAAGAGACCATGTTCTTTGACATCTCCCAAGCCTCTGTAATTAATTTCATTCTTTTCTTAATGTTCTTCTCCACATAACCTCTGGCTGATGTGAGCAAGCTTGAAGATCCTTTCAGTTTTATTGCAGGTGTGGAAGGCCCGATCATTGATAAAGGACTAGTAAGTAATGGAGGATGCATTAAAGCTTCTTCCAATTCTTTGACTCTTTCCTTTAACTTGGCGTTCTATACTTCATGGCCTCCAATAGAATTTTCTAGAGCATCTCTAGTTGCTTGATGAATTTGGGAAATTTGGGAAGGCCGCATGTTCCATAGGTTAACCTCTGAACGAGATTTCCCCTTTTTATTCTTTACATCTATTTTTATCAATAATTAAATTTTTGGACTCGCTGTAAAAAAAACCGCTTTGAAATACAAAAGACTCTTCTTCATCGAAGGTCTCGTTCTCAATTATTTCCATCAGAGGATTCTAGTGAGCCGTGTCCTTTGGTTGATCAACGTTGGGAACACTTTTTCGATGTCAATATCAAGTTCCATATACTTGAGGGAGAGATCAAAAATATCGCTCTCGGCTCGAGGTCCCTTCTCTTCTCGCACAATGTTTTTTCTTTTCTTCCTCAAGGGAAGTTTATGGGAACTTTCATTTTTTCCCGAAGGAGGGTTCTTAACTCCTCCTCCACCTGAAGAATTGTGGGTCACTTTCTTAATTTGGTGGGTCATTGTAGAACTTCTTTGAGATATTGTATTCTTTGGAGTGACAGTTGGGGATTGGGAACTCTTCTCACTATGACCTTTTTCTTTATGTTTGTACGACTCATTGGTGCTGAGTATCATTTCTAGGTCGCCAGTGTCACGAGCATGAGTTCCCGAGTCATTATCTTTGTCTTCATTTAGAATAACATTAATAAAATAATTGATGAAGCCAACTTCCAATAGATGTTCTACAAAAATTCTGCTAGGGTTGAACTCTTTTACCCTTTCAACATATCTTACATTCAGGCTGTGAAAATGGCCTGCAAATTCATCAATCTTGTTCATATTTCTGAATATGAAGTCCCCAACTTTCCAAGGTAGAGGTATGAATTGATTTTTTCTCTTTTCATGGAAAAAATGCAACCAGAAGTTGTACTGCCTTGCTATTTCAGTAACAAACATTTTGTCAGATATGTGGCATGGACGGAAGGAAGGATTTTCCTTGGAACCAAAAATACTTATGACATTGTAATTCTTCATTTTTTCCAGTGTCCACTTCCTATCCAAGAACTTACTCACCTGGTTAGACATCTAGGGAGCGTCCTTTACAAACAACAAGCCTTTAAAAACCATTAAAAATCCATTAAAAACTTCATAAAAATGTTGGGAGGATTTGTGCCTCCATAATGTTTGATACCAGAAGGTTACCGGGTCGAATTCACAGTTTACCTTCTTACACACAGATAATATCGGAAACTGAAATCAATGTGCTATCGTGAAAACCAAATAATATGACATGAATAATTTCTTTTCCTTATTGTATTGTGACAATTGGGAGGATATTTCAATGGAAATCAACTTGCCCCAATCGAATATGACCCTTTCCTTGACCGTAAAGTATAAAATTTAAAGAATCATGCGGGAAATGATGGCTATAGTTTCTTGTCCTGTTATCTTCATGAAAATCCAAGCAATTTCTGGGAAAGGATTTTTGAATGAGATAACCTACGTGATGTCCTCGGGGACAACTGTTGGGTTCTCCAGGAACTCAGGTAAGAGGTCCAACCCATTTTCATGCTTCTTTAAGAATTCTTTGCAATCTTCGTTCTTGAAAGTAAGCATTGGTTCAGGAAGTCTCAACATCTTATGAAATACTTGAGGCGACATAGAGATAGGGGAATGATCTCGCAATTGAATGATCCGTTGGTTTGGAATATATCTCTCGGTGCACCAGATGACCAACTCCTTACAGTCAAAGACTTCCAAGACACAACCTACATGCACAATTCCAGACGTCCAGATTACTTCCTTCTGTGCATAAGGGGATGAGTAGTAAGAATATGCTCTGGACCACTGAAAGCTCTGGTCCACACACCCGAAAATGTGCAATGTATCTCCAAAAAAATGTTGTCGAGTTGCTGCCATAAGTTGAAGAAAACGTTCATTTTCTCCAGGTAATGTTTAAAATGAACGATTGAGAGGGATAATATAATCCTCTGTAAATCTTGATTTAATGTTTTTTAATAGGAGATCTTCTCAAGCCCTTCTCTTATTAATGATAGTATTTACGAACCTGCATGATGGTTTTTTTTATCATTTAAAGCATAATAAATGCATATTGGGAAGAGCACAGGGGTGGCAGGGACAGACAAGAGCGAAATAGGATTTGGTATTTTTGTGAACCTGGGAACCCACAAACCTATGACTGCAAAAGATTGGAAATCGACTAAGTATAGGATAACACGACGGTAGAAAAAACTCATCGTAGGAGGAATGAGACTTGGAAGTTCGGGGAGTCTGGGGGTCAAAATGTAGATCACCAAACTTTTGGATGAAAAATGTATATCACAGAACATGGGGTATGAGAGTTCGACCTCGCCAACCCAAGAACCCACAATTGTAAAATCAACTAAGTATAGGATAGTGCAGTGGTCGTCGGACTTGTGATGTGAGCGTAGGGATGGAGATGAGGATCCGCAAGTCTGCCAACCTGGGAAACCGTCGTTCTGAAAAAAAATGACTAAGTATAGAACGAGAAAGGGAAAGTAGAAGGGAAAAAGGAAAGGGAAAAATGGGCAAGTATAGAAGAGGGAAAAGAAAAGAAGAAAAGAATTTGGGAAAATAGAAAAGGGGAGGGAAATTTTGAAAGTGGGAAATGATCTCAATAGTACCGTAGGGTAGAAATATACACAATGTATTTCACGTTTCTTTCCTTAAGAAGGCAGCAGGGAAACAAGTTGCCACTTCAGAGGAGTTACCACCATTGGATGATGAGGGCCAGTTGTAGTTGGTGCCAGAGGAGGTACTTGAGAACAAGGAGCACAGGTTGAGGAGAAGGATCATCAAGGAGTTCTTGTTCATATGGAGGGGATCTCCAGTGTAGGATTCCACATGGGAAGGAGAGAAGATACTACAACACCCAATCTTGATGTTTCTTGAGGAAAAACAATCTCGGGAAGGGAGGACTGTGATGTCCCTTTCCCAATGATGACCCCAGTAGGGAGCGACTTAGTAGTCTACCAACTCCTGTAGACTATAGTTGGGCACATAGGGGAACGATTTATCTAATGAATTTCAACTCATCAAAGTCTAACAAAAAAGTGACATTAAAAGGGAAAAGTGATTAAGTGATAAAGTGAAGGTATAATTAGACTAAAAAAGGGTTATAAGCGACTTAATTGAATAATAAATAAAAACTTAGGGAAAAGTCATTTAATATATGCATATCAATGAAGAATTAGATGGAGGAGGTATAAAGGGGGTGAACTTGACCTAATTCCTCATTATTGATGATTATTGCTTTGAGAAATAGGTTCTAGAGGAGAGGAAGTTGACCTCATTTGTTTTGTGGGTTTCTAGAGGAAACCACCACCATAGATTGGTTTTAGTTTTGAGAGACACACCCTAGCCATCAGAGGGGGCATATAGGTTATTCATCGAGCTTCAATTTCCATCTACAACAACAGAGATATCTAGTGCAAGCTAGTACACAATTCTTCAAATGCAGCGTGGGAGTTTGAGGAGGGTTTTCCAAAATCAAGGGGTCACTAGGCCCAACTAGACCAGGAAAGAAAAATCCCTTCCGACCCATTTGGGAGTAGTCTAGGATGAATTTAGTGAGAGAGATCCCACATATCTATGCCGGATAAAACACCCAAAATGAACCATTTGGTTGAGGAAGTGTGTGGGGTTTTGAGGAGTCAATCCAGGGTTCTGACAGATTAGTAGAGGGTCAGATATGCAAGAGCCATACATGGGAAGAGTACTAGGAAGTAGGGCGACCATTCTAAGACAACTTTCAGGCCAATCGAATGGTATATCAACTAGGATGATTTTTTCAGTTTCCAGTAGCAGTTTCTGTGGGTATTTTTGATTGCATGAAACCGATCCGGTCACACATGCAATGGATATTCAGTGTTGACCATAGATATGCCTATCTATATTGTTATGGGTATTTTCTTTAGTGTTTTTCATTGTATTCTAGCTAAGGTCACTCTCTACGAGATCTAGTTGAGGCTATTTCCTTTATTTTTTGCATGCTATATTGTAATTCCTGTTATTTTACTTAATAAAGCTATTGAGTTGTTCCTGGTTCCACAAAAATCACATGCATGGCATAAAACATATAAATGTGACCACAAAAACAACCATAAACCTTTTAAAACACATCCAGAAACCCCTAGAGTATCAAATCCGCAGCCAGATCACCGACATAGCAGTAAATATCCAGATCTGGGGGATTTGGGATATTTCAAAATAAAAGCATATGATTTTTGGTCTTTGTCCTTCCATATGACACATTCTTTGTTTGATATAGGAATGGTTGGTTTGATACTCTTCATCTTTGCTTCTGATTCATCTTCAGTAGTAGCTGATTCAACGTCTTCTTTATTCGTAGTTGTTGCTTCACAACTACCATTCCACAGGTCCTTGAAGATCAACGTGATTTTGATATTTATGTACCATTCTCTATAGTTATCTTTACCATTCAACACCACACCAACAATGGTAATGAGACAATTCATATTCTGGCACCAAAATGAATACAATGCTTCACTAG
The DNA here is from genome assembly GCA_900067695.1 of Picea abies. NCBI lineage: Eukaryota > Viridiplantae > Streptophyta > Pinopsida > Pinales > Pinaceae > Picea > Picea abies. The sequence continues at coordinate 1,522 of CBVK0100543137.1, read as the reverse complement.
TAGCTAGATGTGTCACACTACTACTGGGTGGTTCACTTGCAAGGTGAGGGTTTCAAACATTTTAGAGCACCAACAAAAAAAAATCCGAACTAGAACAATTGACAATTTTGATATAGGATTCAAATTCATGCAGAACCATTCAGTTAACCATGGAACAATCTATGATTCTCCCCCATTTATTAAGAACCACCATCGACATCAACACAAGTACCACCGACTTTGTAGTATTTTTCCACAATAATAAAATCTCAGCAGAAGAAATTGAAGCCCATAAAAAAATAAAGATTGATCCTCTTTATTATCTCGGATTGAAAACTCATGCCTTCAAAGATTGAAAAATTAGTTCTTTATGAATGGAATTGTTGATAAAAAAAATTGAGATTGCACGAGTTAGGGTTTTGCGTGGGCGACTAGTGACTAGCGTGGAACAATCGACGATCATAGGGGTTTCGTGTGATGATACCAGACATGATAATTCATGGGAAGTTGATGGGAATAGGGTTTTACGTGATGGTCTTGGAAATTAAATGATATCACTTCCATGGAAGGGTTGTGGGTTCCATGTATAGTTGACACCAATAGTGAATAGTCGATGAACGACATGAGTTTGGATCTAATTGGGGTTTAGTGGTTAGTATCTCGATTGTCAAAGTATCCATTGCAAGGGAGGTTATGAGTTCAATTTACAACATGAGTTAGGGTTTCGTGCTAAGTGAAACATGAACCAATAGAGGGATTGAACAATAGAGCATTGGATGGTCACATGAATTAGGGTTTCTTGGTACGTACCGTTGAATGGAATGAGGGAAGCGTGCTAAAATTGAATGCAAGAGAGGGGTCCAAAAATAACATGCAGATTGGATGGCAATGAGGGATAGAGGATCAACTAGAGAATGCAGAAGGACTAGAAAGAAGAGAGGCGTTTTATATTTGCAAGAGGAAAGGAAATGCTAAGGAATCAAATCATGTAGCTATCCCAAATATGATACCACTCTCATGCCAAATATTTGTAGAGTTCATAACTCCACACATATTATTTGCATTAACATGAGAGGTTCATAAACACATTGTAATTGACTATTGGTATTCCCTAACATACGACTCTTCCAATCACCTACAACTCTTCATATTTACAATAATGTTACAATAATGCAATCCCAAGGATTACGTGTCCACCAAGACCCAAGACAATTTTAAGAGAATATATGGTGTTCCTGCCTTGGAAACAATTTTACCCTACAGGTTCATGCACATGGTGAAAGCTCTATAGGGTTTGGCCTGATCAATGACACCTTGGAAGTTGCAAAAAAAATAATCCATCCATAGTGTTAACTCCCAAAGTAAAACCGTCCTTTCGGTTGAACTTTGTAGAGGATATCCTAGCTATTGGTTGCATGTTTAAGCTAGTTTTGCGTTTTCATAGTTCAAGAAAATTTTTGGTATTTGGTCTTGTCCAGAGATTGGAAAAACAACAACTGTGAGATCGGAAGAGCGTCGTGTAGGGAAAGAGTGTAGATCTCGG
>CBVK0100543136.1:0-17877 GCA_900067695.1 Picea abies | reverse complement strand
CTACAAACCGTGCGATAACAGGACACACTAAGTGAGATGGAATTTGCTCGCGTTTGCAAGTGTGTATTAGGACGACAACACTCTTCATAGTAAAATATAACACAAAAATATATGAGTCACTTAATATGTTAGTGACATGATCATATTAATATTATAATTTTTGTTGAGATTTGGGTACCAAGGAAAGTGGCCCCCTTGAGTTTGTGAGTCTCTAAACACAAAGGGGGAGAGTATTACCCTCATGCTTGTATTTTATGTTATAATTTCACTTTGAATTTATTCACTTAAGTCTAAAGTGACTTTATTCACTTAAGTCATAAAGTGACATTAATTTCACTTAAATGTGAATTAATGAACATAAAGTAAAGCATGGAAACTTAAGTGAATTATGAGATCTAATCTCATCCATCCATTTTGGAGAAAGGCTTATATCTAATCTGAGCCCTTGGTTTTCTAGGTTAGCCTTAAGGATTAGGGTAAAGGAGGCAAAGGAGGGAAAAGGAGGCTCATTGTTCACTTGAGAGAGTTGAGTGAAGAGGAAGAGAGGAAGTGAGGGTTTGAGTTGAGCTTGAGCTCATTTCTTGAGAGGAGAAGGGCGCATGAGTTCAAGGGCACACTTGGTGAGATGCTAAGGGCGCAAGGAGAGGAGAAGAGCTTGAGCTTGAGGTTGGGCGCACTCTTGGAGTAGGGGTGCACTTCAAGCAAGCAAGGGCTCACCATTGTAATAGCATTGGGTGCATATGCTTGAAGGAGAAGGGTTTTCTTTGTGATCTTGCATACAAACTAGAGAGGGGGCGCACTAGAGACTAGTGTGCATCTAGCTTGTGAGAGGGGGCGCTCCAAGGTTGGGGGCGCACCAAGGATAGAGGAGGGAGCACAAGGGATTTGAGGTGCACTCATTCATGGCAAGGGCTCACACTTCAAGGAAAGCACACACGCAAAGTTTAAAGAGCAAGGGAAGGGAGTTGTTGACCAACTATTTTGACTAGGGGGTCAACTCCACGTTCCATGAAGCTATGTACCTGATGGTGCAACAAAGTTGATAACTTTCTGGTTCTACAAGGCAGTTTTTGCCCCCAACACTTATGTCCCCTTCTTTGTCTTGCTGATATAAATTTGCTCTTTTCTTAAACTCAGCTCTGATACCATGTAAAATTTCAGATCCCACCCAGTTTCAAGTCTCGCTGATTTTTATCAGTCTTTAATGCCCAAAACCTAGATTTATGACAGCCATAAATACTCAACAAATAAACAATATTTCAGAACTGAAACATGAAGATTCTGAACAACATTTAATGCAAAAATAAAATATATCAGCAACACCACATTTAGAAAATTAAATGCACAGAGATTTTTGGTCAAACTTGACCCTGGAAAAACCCACAAGGGGAAAACCAGTGAGAGAGGGATTTTTATTATTTTCAAAGCTCAGAGAAATCTTCTGTTACAACATAAATTTTACAGCAAAAATTTCACAAACTTTCTCATAAAAAATTAGCCAAATCTTCTTCTAAACAGCCCCCAAATCTGCTCCTCGATTTTTGTGCAAGAAATCCGTACCACTGTATGAATGTCACAACAATAAATGTTGTACGAACTGTCTAGAAAATCGTGCCACAATTTATGGGTATGTTGTATGGATTTTCCAGCAATAAATGTGCCTCGAAAATTGTGCCAAACTACCTCGAAATGCATGCACCCTTTTTGTTGTACGGACTGTACCTTTCTCAGTTGTACAACCTCTTGAAATCTGTATTGTACGGCCTGTTTGCTGGCTATACTTTCTGCCTCGATTTTTGTGTTGTACCTTGCCTTGGAATGTGTGCCAATGCTCATAAGCTTACTCTCTCCTCTTTCTCTTGCTATCTCAAAAATTTGTTCAACTACCCAAAATGGGTGCGCCCTCCTTACCCTAATCGACTCAATGAGTGGAAGGTGAAAGGTCATCTCATCCAATGGTTGAGATTAGACAAGATGAATGGTGGAGATTAAATCACTTAAGTCACCCACTTTCCCTAAGTTCAAAAAGTCACTTTTAATTTACATCTCATAAATTAAATGACTAGGGTCCACATTAGGCATTTTCCCACCCCTTAGGCGCCTAGGTTATGAGAAACACTTGCCTAGGTACTTCTTAATTATTTTTAACAGTAAGTCACTCAACTTCGTAAAAAGTCACTTTAGTCATTAAATAAAAACCAGTTAAACAATAAAGTTGATATCTAGAGAGTGTTGCTCGGACACCTCTGCATGATAGGCACCGCTAATGCAGAAGTACCTGTCCGAGCTACCCCAAAAGATAACACTCTCTCTTAGCAAGGAAGGTACTTCTGGAAGAAACTCCTCCTGGATCAATCTTTGACCCCATCAAATCTATTGTCGTTGTAGTTGCTCCTTTTGAATTGGAAAACCCTCCTACTACCTCTGTTGCACTCTGATCTGATCTACAATCCAAGAACCCCTTGGACCCCACTACAGGTTGTCCCAACACCCTATACAACATACCCTCCTTGATGCCAAGTCGTACTGTTGCATCCTGGGTATCTGCTCCCTCTAAATGTATGAGTACATGTCCATCCTCGAACGTAACTGCATACCTCATATCCTCCAGAGCTGACACTGAGAGTAAATTAACCTTCAGCTCTAGAAAAAACATCACTTCGACCACCTCTAGAGAACCACCTGACTCTAGCTAGAATTTGACGCATCCAACCCCCTTCACTGCATGCATGGTGCTAGCCCCACTGCTCACATGCAAGTCTGAGCCCGTCTCCAAAACACTAAGGAACACCGACCTCATTCTTGTCATATGGCGAGATGATCCACTGTCCACGAACCATGCCCCAATGTCCTCCAACTCTGCAACACTGTTGCTCGAAAGAGAGGTGACCAGAGAAAATTCCTCCTCGAATTTCTCCACAAGCTCATCTATCTCAATAGATGATGCTGCTTCTACCTGTGCCTCCTTCTTTTTGGGACACTGGCTGGCATAGTGGTCAGTGAAAGCATTTCACTCTTTCCATCTTTCCATCTCTCATGTCCTTCTTTCCATCTCTCCTTCATTTTTCTGAGCAAAACCCCTGCAATCCTTGCATATCCTTGTGCCAAATTTTTCAGTGCCACTCTTCAAAGTCCTGGCTCTTATACCATGTTAAATTTCTTGAAACCAAACAATCAGAAATTTTATGCCAATAATTTAACAACTCATAATTTAATATACTGTTGATATAAATTATGTAAACTATGTAGAAAATTTACAGTTGAGTTTTAACCATTAAAAATGCACAACGGAATCATAAACAACACACACATTTGAACATAGATATTTCTGGGAAATGCCCCTGGAAAAACCTTGAAGGGAAAACCAATAAGTGAGAGGATTTTATTGGCTTCAGAGTGTTGTCGTCCTAATACACACTTGCAAACGTGAGCTAAGTCCTGCTCACTTAGTGTGTCCTTGGAGGCACAATGCCTAGGTTCAAAGCCCACGATGTCACTTTGACTTGAACCTCTACCGTTTAGGCTTACTCCTAGGGAAGCCAAGGGGGGTAGACCCTAGTTACTATGTGAATTATTAGATGAATTCTAGGAGTTAATTTTAGTTTGTTAAAGTGAGGGGAAACTAGCCTATATGGCAAGCAACAATGCAAATGCAAATCTTTCAATGAGAGTCAAACCTTTCCCTAAGTCAACTATGACTAGTGCCTAAGGTTGGGCAAGGGGTCAATAGATTATACAAGAAATAAATACAATTAAATAAAAAATAATCAATGCTATAGGATACAACAAAATATTACGTTATAATTGAGATATAAATTGAATATTGAAAGATAGCTTACAATGAACAAGATGAATTAGTTAATTACACAATATACATGAAAGAGATAGTTAGATAAATGAAACATTCACCTCACAAAATGAAATGATGAAATATATCATACATAAAACTTTAGGAGAAAGAATAAGCACATTAGATGATATTACAAATATACAAAGGAAATAAGATTATACACCAATCACATGAGACACCAAAATGTAGATATGCTTGAAATGTGAATCGCTTGAAATACCCAAATGTATGAAAAGTGAATTGCCTTAAATGTGATTGTAAAACTTGAAATGAAATATTTGCTTGAAAATGACTTGTTTGGAAAATAAATCACACCACCATAAGATTGCTTGCAAAATGAAATTGAGATGTTATGTTGTGAGATTGCCTTGAAACATGTGTTGCATGTGTTGCTAAATTTTAATAGATTTTAGATGTTACTTTGATTAGGGGATCAAGTTTGATAGATTGAGTCCTAGACTATGTGGCTACCCCAAAACCATTATTATTTTGACCAAAAGGGAGTGTTGGGTGCTCAAGAAGTATGGCAACAAGGCCTACCCTAGCTCCGTAGGTCAAACCCAAAGTTTCAAGGTACTCCACTCGGAGGACGCCGAGCGCCGTGAGATCATCCCCGACCTAGCACCCTGAGCTTCTTTCCAAGTCTTTGATTTTATGGTGCAAAAACAATAATTGGTTGTGGATGCCTAATTACTACCTCCAACCTTTGCCTTTTCCTGTCACCCAGGATCCAACTAGGTGGCAAGGGGAGAGAATATGGGGCAAACGTTGGGAACACAAAAATTACTTGAGCAATGATTTTAAATTAAAACAAGCCTTCCGTTATTGCAAGGATGGCTTATGCCAATTTGCAAGATCGGGCAAAACAAATGTATGTGAAATGTTTTATTAGTTTTCCTTTAAACAATAATGAAATTAGTTTATTGTTTTACAAAACAAGTGAAATTATGGTTGCCTCACAATTCCAGTCAAGTGGAGGCACAATGCCTACCGTTTGACCAATGTGGGTATTGTTATCCCTGTTTTCTAGGGATAACTAGGAGATCATGTCTCGAGGCCCACAGGTCCTAGACATGGAGTACCGAGAGCAGGATTGACCAGAGCATGGCCCTGGAGGGCCCATCCTTCTTCTTCTTCGCCAGAATTGTCCTGTTAGCAGTGGCAGCTTCCATCACCATCGGCTTGGACTTGCATCGGAGAAGACTCTTGCTCCATGAGGTAATTGGTCCAAGGTATCATGGTATGTGTCATGTTTGATCGTTATAACCTTCTTATATATGCATCAGGTTCCTTACATTTCTGATGACTGCTTGGATCTTACACTAATCCACTTGACCATTGTTGGGGTGATTAACGGGGTGACCTAGCAAGCTTGTGTTCATGGGTTTGGGTTAGCCACCAGGGGGGATTTGTAGAGCCATCGTCCGCTCCCACCATTCTATCATTTTACATCTTATCTCCCACACATCCATCCCATTCCCCTAGTCCGGCCATTAGGATGACCTTTTGAGGGTTACACTTTGTCCTGTGGGAAGAAGGGGCTAAAGGCCCAAGGGGTAAAAGCAACTGGTAAGAGATAAAAGCCATAAAAAAAATGAAACCTAGAGATGCTTTGCCCAGGGATCCCCGAGAAGGCAATAAAAGGCCTCTCGATAAGAAACAAGAGGGACCATAAGAAAAATAACAAAAACAAGACTTAACCAAGAGGATGGGAGGTCTCATCATGAGCCGACCCATTATGTTCATAGGTATCTAGCAGTATGACATTGCCATTATCTAGTCACCACGCCAGGGCAATGACCTTTGGTTGCATGGCCAAGGGAAAGGGGGTCTCATCACGAGCCAGCCTTATCATTTCTGCGAAAGTACCAGTGGGTAACACTGTCAGCTCTGGTCACCACGCCAAGGCAGTGTCCTCTGGTCAAGCCTTGAAGTAAAAAATAAAAGCAATAAATGAAAAATAAAGGCAATAAAAGGGCTTGGAAAAAGTGCATCCATGACGGGTATAGCTCGCCTCCTACAAAGGCACCCACGGACAACACCTGCCCCTAGTCTTACTATGACTGGACATCCCTAAACCATATCAGCACATGAACATGGCTTGAAAGATCCTCTGTGGAAACTTTCACTTTCTTGTGGATATTAGCCCAATAGGTTGTTCTGTTGGTTTCTTCAACTTTGTATAGTAGATATGTGTAATGTCTTTGAGCTCTTAGATGATATGCTAGGGATTTCATGCATGTATTTGATCCATTAGGATGACCTTCCAGAGTACATCTTGTCTTGTGGGAAGAAGGGGCTAAAGGCCCAGGGGGTAAAAGCAGCTGGTAAAAGATAAAAGCCATAGGAAAAGAAAACCTAGAGATCTTATAACCTTCTTATATATGCCTCAGGTTCTTTACATTTCTGATAACTGCCTGGATCTTACACTAATCCACTTGACCATTGTTGGGGGGATTAAAGGGGTGACCTAGCAAGCTTGTATTCATGGGTTTTGGTTGGCCACCAGGGGGGATTTGAAGAGCCATCGTCTGCTCCCGCCATACTGTCACTTTACATCTTGTCTCCCCTACATCCATCCCATTCCCCTAGTCCGACCATTAGGATGACATTTGAGGGTTACACTTTGTCCTGTGGGAAGAAGGGGCTAAAGGCCCAGGGGGTAAAAGCAGCTGGTAGAAGATAAAAGCCATAGGAAATAAAACCTAGAGATGCTTCGCCAAGGGATCCTCGAGAAAGGCAATAAAAGGCCTCTCGATAAGAAACAAAAGGGACCCGAAGAAAAATAACAAAGAAAAAACAAGACCTAACCAAGAGGATGGGAGGTCTCATCACGAGCCGGCCCATTATGTTCATAGGTATATAGCGGTATGACATTGTCATTATCTGGTCACCACGCCAGGGAAATGACCTTTGGTTGTATGGCCAAGGGAAAGGGGTTCTCATCACGAGCAAACCTTATCATTTCTGGGAAAATACTAGTGAGTAACACTGTCAACTCTGGTCACCATGCCAAGGCAGTATCCTCTGGTCAGACCTTAAAGTAAAAAAGAAAGAAAAGCTATAAATAAAGAATAAAGGCAATAAGAGGGCTTGGAAAAAGTGCATCCATGACGGGTACAACTCACCTTCTACAAAGGCACCCACAGACAACACCTACCCCTAGTCTTACTGTCACTGGACATCCCTAGACCATATCACTTCATGAACATGGCTTGAATGATCTTCTGTGGAAACTTTCCTCTTCCTGTGGATACTGGCCCAATAGGTTGTTCTGTCTATTTCTTCAACTTTGTATAGTAGATCAGTGTAATGTCTTTGAGCTATTAGATGATATGCTAGGAATTTTATGCATGTATTTGATAAATTATTGACATTGCTATGATCCCGAGGACTGATGAGCCCATGGAGGGCGTAGTTTTTGATGTGCAGGACCATACCTGACGGACAGGTACCAGTGGACCAGTACACATGGGGATATGATTAGCTCGGACCTCCATGGGCCTGAAGAGCCGATCAGATGGTTGTTGGGATGGCAGAGACGGGACAACGTTATGATGAGCCATTGCACCAGAAGAAAGAAGGATGTTCCACTCAGGACACTTTGGCAGAGCCCGCCCTAGGGGGAATCACCCACTGCAGATGGAGCGTTTGCCTTTGATGGACAGAACATCACCTGAGAGAGTTGGACGTTGACTGGAGCGTGTGGCAGTGTGCTGAGGTCATTTGGCACGTGTGGCAGCCTAGAGGAGCCTTGGAAGGGCCAATGTTTGGTTTCTGGATGATGTGTTTGACCAAAAAGGGCCAATGTCTCCCTCAGATGGGCCTGACGTCCCCCTTTTTCCTCATATTATGTCATCTTTTTAGCATTTAGTGTAAAAACAGCGTAAATCTCATAGTTAGCCTTGTCGGTTGTTTTAATGACCTAAAATTTAATTGAAAGGTCATGAATGGGTATAAATAGAAGATGTTGCTCCTCATTTTAAATATAACACAACTCACTCTCTTGTGAGAGATCAATTTAATTCTTTTGCTTGGAAATTTTGGTCTTGGAAGTGAGGCGCAACTCTTATTGGAGGATTTTTCTTGGCATGTATGGTGTTTCTCTCATTGGAAGGTTTACAACTAGGGTTTGATGATGCATTCTTCATGATATGTAAGTGAATTTCTCATGCAAAACTTCTTGAATGAATGGTTATAGGTTTAATCTCTTACATTTGCTATTATATTGCTTAATCTTGAAACCCTAGGTAGCAAGCACACAAGTAGGTCCTTGCTATATGTCCCCATGCTTGAGAAACTTGTTTTAGCCATTGATTAAGGAAGATATAGCCTAGCCGTTGCTACACTTATCTCTCTTTTTCTGAGTTAGCATTAAAGTATAAGTTGAATAAAGGAGACGTCCTAGGCCTAGTTAATTCTACACCTAGGGTTTTAACCTTCTAGGGTTTGAAAATCCTTGCCCTTGCAACACTTTTCTCCCTTAGATTTGTACTTTGAAGCTAGCTGTTTTGCCAAGAATATTTAGAGAAAGAGGAAGAAGCATGAGGCCTTTCTTAAGCAACACCGGAATGAGCCTCCCTCCCTTAGGGTTTTGATTCTAGGGCCCTGCCATTGCAGCACCATAGAACCTAACCTTCTAGTCTTTAAATTTTAAATCCTCCTGAGATCTTGCCCTTACTTTTGACTCCATATTACCCTAAGGCATTGGCATTCTCTCCAACGTTGAGCTTGTTGTGCAAAATCATTTTTTAAACTCTCAAATTTGAAACCCTAACTAACCCTAACGTCTCTAACTAGGGCTGACGTCATACTTGATGCAGCGACCCTTCTAACCTAGCAATAAATGATGACGTCATGCCTTTATTAAGCTTTCGTTGATAGAAAATACTGTTGGCTTGGTCATCTTGTGATAGACATCGATAAATTGATGATATTCATTGACTAATTAGCAAAACGTTGACCTTCTTTGTCTATTATACTAACCTTAAAAGAAGCTGACGTCATCTCTAGGATATTGATGCAGCAATCTATAGTATATGAGCACTTAATGACATTTAATGCATTGATTAATTCAAGGATTGATTATTTTCATTAGATGCTATATTATTCTAGTGTTTATTGACAAGTAACATTATATGCCATTGTCATTATTGCAAACATTGACTTCGTCAATATTTACTGTTGTATATTCTCATATACATTAAATTTTGATAGTCATTGATTTATGAAGTATTAACCACCATTGCATGTATTAGTTTCATTGTTGCCTTGTCTCGCAAGCAGGTGTCTTTTCTGTGGTTATTCTTCATTTGACTATCTTCTGGGCGGTAATCTGTAAAGGGGAAACTAGCCTTGACCCTTTGAGCCTTTTTTCCTTACAAACCCCAGATTGCTAGGGACGTCTCCCTTGGGCTTAGCCACCCTAAATAGAAAGGACCTCCCCATTGTGGTGACATTGGATGGGGTAGGTCCCTGTTTCACTAGTTTGACCCTTATCCTTTAGCTACTTGACCTAAACTACAAATTGAGCGATAATATTTTGGCGTCGTTGCCGGGGAACACTGAGTCAATCTTCCTCAACGAAGAAACCTTTGGTCAACCTTGCCTCAAAGACCTTTTTCTAACAAGCTTACCTGGCGACTCCACTAAGACTTTCCTCCATTCTTTGATAGTTTCAGGAAAACTATCTGGCGACTCCATGACGACTCGTAGCGGAAAACTGTATTCGAATCCCGCTACTGTGACAACCACCACTCTAACAAACCCTATACCTCCAATCAATCCAAATCCTCACAAATGGTCTCACTCAGAGAGTTTCAACTGCTTTGACTTTAGCAACATCCAAGGTGGAGTACATGATTTGCCCACAAATGCAAACTCTTGGCTACCTTTCTTTTCAGGGAAGGGTACCCTTGGGAACTCACATTGGACCCATTTTTGCGACAGTTTTGACTTTCATTTGGATGGTCAAGACCACCCTGATGTTTTTATGAGGCTCTTTGCAAGTTCTCTTACAGGAGATGCTAAAGTCTGGATTGATGGACGTCCCAAGGGAAGCATAAAGAACATTGAAGAGTTGTAGAAGGCCTTTAAAGTAAGGTGGTGTGATAATGAACATTCACAAGACTCCTTTGCCCAGTACCTCAACATTTGCAAAGGACCTTGTGAAAGTACAAGATATTTCACTGATAGGTTCAATCTTGTCCTTAAAAAGATCCGGTCAAAAGTTGGTTCAGAATAAGCCATCATTGATCAATACCTGTCCTCCTTAGAAGGAACCTTGCAATTCAATGTTAAGGACCGGTCACCAACAACCTTGGAAGAAGCACAAGACATGGCCTTTCAGATTGAGAGAAATCTTGATTTTGATGACTACATTGGACAAAGAAACATGAATTGTGAACTATGGGATCCAGGCAATGAACCCATGGCAGAACCTGAGCCTCCAAGCGTCCTCCAAATCGAATTAGCTCCCGCCAAAAGGAAATGGAGTCTTTCTCATAAGAGTGATATCTCTTCCCAAGAACCTCCATTGAAGAAATCCCATCTAGAGGACGAGGATAGGGATGCATGACACAAAAGCATTGAGCCAAGTCTCCTTCAAGACTTCTCTCTTTTTATTCATCAAGTGGGAGACCCAATTTCTAAAAATTGTGAGTTCAAACCCTTTTATGTCTCCCTCCGAGTCAAAGATTTTCTCCTCCACAATTGTCTGCTGCACCTAGAAGCCAAAACCAATATAATGACAGAAGAAGTTATGCAACAATTGGGCCTAGAAATCTCAAAGGCAAATACCAGAGACAATTTCGCAAAAGGAATCATTAACAATCTTGAGGTAGCCTTTGACTCCTATCCCAACGCTCCTTTCTTGACGAATGTTGTTGTTGTGAACGATATTAATAATTTCGGGATTATCCTCTGCAATGACCTTATTGAACACTTGAATGGAAGCATTCACAGAGAGCAGTCCAGAGCCATCATCCCTCATCTTGAAGGAGGATTTTATACCATCTACAATGAACCCTTTGTTGGATCACCGGTTGAATACCCCGATGAGATAGATGATCAACTTTTATGCATCAATAGCGGCCTGAATGATTGGTTCATTTAGGAAGGAAAGTTGGATATGGACACAGTTGAAGAAACAGAAGGAATCTGGACCTTAGAATTCGATGGCTGACACTCAAGTTTTGGATCAGGTGCTGGAATAGTCTTGACAGCTCCGTCAGGTGAGATTTTCTACCATTCTTATAGGCTGGAATTCTGTTGCACTAACAATGTGGCTGAATATGAAGCTTTGATTCTGGGACTCAATCTGGCAATCGATAAAGGCGCCACAATCTTGGAGGTGAAAGGTGACTTGAATCTCATCGTGTTGCAAGTATTAATGAGATTTGCAACTAAGAATGAGAAGTTAAAGAAGTATCGAGATGTAGCTCAAACTCTTTCAAAATCCTTCAAAAAGATATCAATTGAAGTTGTTCCTCGAGAAGAAAACCATGTAGCCGATGCTTTGGCCGTCTCAGCTTCCACTTTGCAACCATGCGAAGGACCTCTTCATGATCTGTGCAGAATGGAGGTCCTTTTTAGACCTTCTATCCCCGACAATCTAGAACACTAGCAGGTCTTCGAAGATGATGATCAACTTATCAGATTCATGGAAAACATCAAAGAATTCACAGATACACAAATTGCTTTCCTAGCTGATTCTATGGACTTGGAAATTATCAACCTGCAAAACAATACGCTAGCAAAGGGTTGTATTCCTCTAGAGAATCTATTTGACAGACATGATGTTTTCAAAGGAAAAAGAACCAATAAGCAAGCTGAGGAAGCCTTGGAATTCAACATTGGTACTGAAATAGACCCAAGAATGGTCAAGATAGGTAAGGGGACTACCGAGAAAGAGAGGAAGGAAATATTGGAGCTCGTTAGGGAATTCAGAGATACCTTTGCTTGGAACTATGATGAATTAAAGGCCTATAGAGGAGACGTTATCCAAGACGCTATACCCTTGGTGGAAGGAGCCAAGCCATTACGACAAAAGTTAAGGCACATCAACCCAAAGTTAGCTAGACAGATACAAAAGGCACTCCAAAAGATGGTTGACGCTGGTATCATAGCCCCAATCAGGTATTGTTCTTGGATGTCAAACCTGGTAGTTGTTCGGAAGAAAAATGGTGATATCCGCCTATGTGTTGATTTCCGCAACCTCAACTAGTTGTCGTTAAAGGATAATTATCCTCTCCCAAACATGGAACATCTGCTTCAACGAGTCACAGGGGCAGGGATGATGTCTATGCTGAACGGATTCTCGGGATACAACCAAGATTTACCCAAAAGGGAGGATCAACTCAACACTGCGTTTACTACGCCCTGGGGAACTTTCATGTACTTGAGAATGCCATTTGGCCTCATGAATGCAGGCGCTACCTTTCAGAGAGCAATGGATTTTTCCTTCAGAGACCTTATATAAAAGATCATAGAAATTTACCAAGATGACCTCACAGTTGTGTCCAAAGAAAGGAAAGACCATCTCTCCCACCTCAGGATTGTTTTTGAACGATGTAGGAAGTATGGCATCTCACTGAATCCCAAGAAGTTTGTTTTTGGGATTGACGAAGGAAAATTGTTAGGACACGTGGCCTCACCAGGGGGAGTCTCCATTGATCCTGAAAGAGTCCAATCCATAAAAGACGTCCGTCCTCCAGTCAACAAGAAAGCCCTACAATCTTTTCTTGGAAAAATCAACTTCATCCGCAGATTCGTGCCTAACTTTGCTGAAAGGATAAAACCATTAAGCGCTCTGTTGAAGAAGAATGTTTCTTTCAGATGGGGAAATGAGACTAACAGATCTTTTGAAGATATCAAGAACGCCATCTCCCAAGCCCCGGTCTTGATCAATCTTGATTTTTCACGAGATTTTATAATTTTCTCATTTGCATCTCAGGATACTATTGCAGGTGTATTGATGCAGAAGGATGCTGACAACTTTGAACATCCCGTAGCCTTTATGAGCAAAGTCCTAAGAGATTCAGAATTGAACTACTCCATCACAGAGAAGTAGGCCTATGCCTTGGTTAAATCCCTCAAACACTTCAGAAATTACATCGGTTATAATAAAATCAAGGCTTATGTCCCGTACCCAGCCGTGAAGGATGTTTTGTCACAACAAGACTGTATGGGCACTCGAGGAAAGTGGGTTTCAAAAATCCAGAAATATGAATTAGAGATAAAACCCACCAAGATAATAAAGGGACAAGGTTTGGCCCTGTTGCCGTCCTAATACACACTTGCTAACGTGAGCTAAGTCCAACTCACTTAGTGTGTCCTCGGAGACACAATGTCTAGATTCTCAGTCCACACTGTCACCTTGACTGGAACCTCTTCCTTCTAGGCTTACTCCTAGGGAAGCCAAGGGGGGTAGTCCCTAGTTACTAGATTGATTTTAGTGTTTAAGGTTCTAGGAGTTAGTTTTAATTTGTTAAAGGTTAAAGGGGAAAACTAACCTATGATACAAAGGCAGCAAATGCAAAGTGCAAGCCTAATCTAAATGTAAATCAACTCTTTCCCTAAGTCAACTAAGACTAGTGCCTAAGGTAGGGCAATGGGGTCAACTAAGTTTGAGGGTGGTTTATTACAAAAGTATTACAATAAGAAATAAGTTAAACTTCCCCAAACCAAAGATTATGATTACTTACAAAGAATTAGAAGTGTTTACAATGTTTACACAATTTACAAAGATACAACAAGATACAAAAGATACAACAAAATGTAAGTGAAATCAATACATTAGCCAAGCATGCCCCAATAGCACTTACTCTATTGGACAGCTTTCACTGGCCACCACAAAAAGCACTCAAGAATCAAAGAAAGTGATGCCTCCCCAAGTGGGATACTCAACACTTTCTTGATTCACACAACAAGCAACTCAACAAGATATTCAATGTTATACTCAAGTGTTCACATAGACATAAGAAACAAAAACCAATAAGTTGCAATAAAGATAGATTACACAATGAGATTATCACCAATGTGTGTTCCTATCAATACATCTAATTTCCTCCAAACATACAAAGGTGATCTATGCAACTAAGTGTTTAAGGAGTTGTTTAAAGATTTTATAAATTTTAGTTCCCTTCCCCCTAAACTATGTTTGTGCTTCAAGTTTCCTCCTCCCTTGGCCAAATGACTGCCGGGTGCTCAAGATAGTAAGGCAACGAGGCCCACCCTAGCTTCCACAGTCAGTCCTGACAGTAAGAGTACTTCCCGGAAAGGATCTCCCCTACAAAATCACGAGACGGTCCCCCGCCACTTCCTTCCGTTGTTTTCCTCAAACCCGTTTTAGATGGTGGAGATGGCTGAATGAAGCCCCTAAAATGTTGTCTAAGTGTTATTATGACCCGCGGGTGGGTCTTTTAATGTGTTGGGTGAATTTTAGAAGTGTTTTAGACCTTCAAAATTTGACGTTTAAGGGTATGGCCGAAACTAAAAAGCTCACAAAAATGTGCTTAAAAGCTTGAAATTAAAAAGCATTCACCACATCAATTTAAGTGGAAAAGATACAAAAGATATGTCCCTTAAATACTAACCATTCCACATAAAGATTGCAAGTTAAATGTGAGATTTAAGCAAGGACAACTTGTTGCATATAACAGAAAATAAAAACTTGCTTGAAAAGTTTAAGTTATGAGTTATGCATTGAGTGATTAATCCATAAAACAAGATAACTTTAACTTGATGAGTGCTTGAAAAGTAAAGCTGAAAATGAAAATGTCTTAAAACATGAGATTATGCCACATAAAGGAAAAGATCATTAAGCATGTGGGAGCATCACATCAACATCTAGACATTCAACTTTTGACCAAAATGAAAGGGGCAAGAACAACTTGCCTTAAAGAGAGTGTGAAGAGATATTATGACCCAAAATTACTTGTCACCATGAGAGTTAATCATTAAAGTGAAATGTGTTTTAAGAAGCAAAGATTAACAATATAGTGATTAAGATGTTATAGCCAAAAGATTAGTTCACCTATGCTTAGCACATGAAAAGACAAATAACTTATGAAACCAATAGATCTAGCACTTAGAACATATCACAAGTTGTTAGGAATCCAAGCATAAGAACTAAACTTGCATGAAAATAAATTAAGTGTAAGTTAATCATATGCTTGGAAGATGAAAAGTAAAGTAACTTATGATAGCAAGTAGATTGAGCACTTAAGATATGTCACAAGTTATTTAACTATGAGCAATAAGATCAAAGCATATGAAATGAACTTAATGGAAGGAAATTATGTTGGATGACTTATCTAGATCATTGAACCATTAAAGAGCATAAAGACATCAAATAAAGATTATTTTCCTTTATGTCGTGCGGTTTTGGGGATTACTTTCCCAAGGTGCCGGTCATGAGATTATTATTTAAGAAATAAATAATAAAAAAAGGTGAAACCATTTGCAATGGCCAAGGTGGAGGCAAGCCTTCCTTTATTGACCAAGAAGGGTTAACTAAGCTATCCACAAATTAATGAAATGAAAGAAAAGACAAACTAACTACCATATGAACAAAAAATGAACTAACTAAAAGATGAAATAAATTAATCTAAGTAAATTCAAGATTAAGGGCCCAAAAGAATGAAGAAAATATGAAAGAAAACTTGGAAATTGAAGGAGAGAAGTTTAGAAAGTGTTACCCAACCAAAGAGTAGTTTGTTGGGAAGTCTTCTAGGTGTTTTTGGGCAACATATCCCTTTGGATCTGTCACTAACCTGCAAAAAACAGCAAGCAAAAGCTTGCTGGAAATGCTGCAAAACACACTAAATTTGTAAAAAAAATTCTGTTTTTATACAGAAATTTTTTTCATACAAAAATCTGAAAATGAGAATTTTATTTTTGACCTATCTATGATTTGTTAAAAGCTGAAAAATATATGGAAATGAATGCAGCAAGTGAAATAGAATAAGAAAAAGGCAAGGAGTGTAAGAAGGGTTCAAGGGTAGGCTCCTCTTCGATGCTATCCCAATGAATCCTTTGAAGTGACCTGCAAAACTTAGAGAAATATGTGAAGCATGGAATAGATAGTTATCTTGAAATAGACTAGAATGAATTACTTGCAAACCCTAGGCTACCCAACATAAGCATAAGATAACAAGAATACTCTTTGCTACCCTACCCAAGCAAAATACTTTACCCAAGATCTATCACCAACAACACATAAAACATAACCAACAATATCACCTCATGTGTATGAAACAACTAGAATACTCATAGATTCTCCAATGATCTTCCAAAGCTTTTTTCTTTATTGCCAAAAGTGTGAGAGTGTTGTAGCCACTAGTTGCTACAAAACTTTCAAGAGCAATGAGTGAAATGGCAAGATGACAAGAGCAATAAGATGGAAGTGAAGAGAGATTTCAGCATAGTAACTTTAGCTCAAAGATTGGTGAGGAAAAAGGGTGAGGAAAGGTTCTACTTATATCTCAAGAGGCAAAGTGAAGGCACTTGGATGAACTCCAAGTGTCAAATGCACATCAAATGAGCAAATCTCAATGAGTGGGTACACCATCTAGGGTTTGAAAACTAGATCTATGGTGTAGAAAAATGTAGGAGGTGTTGGGATCATGCAAAGAGGTGTGAGAGGCCTTGGGATTGATGCCAAGGAAGGTGAGAGGTCTCAAATAATTTAAAAAAAATCATTTGTGGAGTTTCTAGAAGAGGAGGGGCATAACTCCTCTTGGAGGGAGCAAAAAAAATGTGAAAATGAAGAAATGGAGGGGAATTAATGAAAAAACATGAGTGGGACCATCCTAGGAGGTGATGTGGAAGTCAAAGGGAGTTGTAACTCATGAGAGGGGGCCCCAAATAAGTCACAACAACCTCCACCAAGGAAAAACGTCACTTGCCCTAGGGGGCCATGATTTTTGAGTGTAAAAGATGGGTAAGGGGTTAGAATAGGTTGGAAAAGGTTGGAAGGGTTAGGTAAAGTCTAATATTGCTCTTTTCCACCTTAAAATTCACCCATTAACTCTTTTTTACAAAAATTACAAAAATGACTTAGCAATTAAAATTGTTATTTTGACTGACTTTGACTCCGTGTGGACAAATGCATCGCAAACTTTGTCCGACTGAGTTGAACCTTGGTCTATGGGTGTAGGGGGTGCTATTCCATTTCTTTTGAGCACAAATACCCTTATCAAAAGCCCAAAGACGCAGTTTTTACAACATTAGCTCAAAAAATAATTAATTAATTAAATTATTAAAAATTTAATTAATTAAAAGAAACCTATCTAGACTTGACGAAATTCCGCGAAACTTTCTACACTGTCTGGCATGGTCATTTACAACATTCCTAAACAATAGATACCAAAGGATGAGACCATTAGGACGTCGTTCACCACTTTGGAGGAAATTATTGCATGTGTGGAGGGAAAAACTCAAGGGAAGTCAGCCAGGCCCTAAAGCCCGGTTGACAACCTGAGGATAAAAAACCCTCGGTGAAAGAAACTCCCCCAATGAAAACATCCCAAGGTACCTGACCTAATTCTGATCCATGCAGACTTATTACATGATCAACCCACGCAGGGGTGTGGAAATTTCGTTTACAAAATCTGTGCTGGAGCATCAGATACCAAGTAGAACCAATATTGTCTTCAACAAATTTGCATCTGGTGATGCATGTTCATGGCACATGATTTGACCACCGTTGCTAAATGGGCGGTCAACATCTGACTCCACATGGGGATATGTGTTCGATCTTCTCACTTTGAGACGGAGAGTATACGAGAATCCAACACCTACAAAAATAGTGCTCCCACAATGTGAACACCAAAAAATTAACATGAATACATATTCATACATGATAAATGAAATCAATGCTATAAACAACATCTACATAATGAAATATCTAAAGTACAACATAATAATTGAAATTAAATCTATGATACTGAAAAAATTCTAAGTACATATTGACATAATAAATTGAAATAATACAAAATTAAAATACAAGGAAGGGTTAGAGATAC
>CBVK0100543135.1:0-17877 GCA_900067695.1 Picea abies | reverse complement strand
TTGATCCTTTGTCTTATTTTTTTCATTTGATCTTCCATTTCTTGGATTGCTTCTGGTCCCACCAAAACCCTATCCTCAAACCAATCCCAACTCAAAGGTGTCTGACACGGTCACCCGTAAAGAAACTCGAAAGGCGCCATCTTAATGGTGCTTTGATAACTGTTGTTATACGCAAATTCTACCAGTGGCAAGAATTCTTCCCAACGCTTCTGTTGGTCCATCACATACATACGCAACATATCCTCCAAAATTTGGTTTGTTTGCTCGGCTTGGCTTCATTCCTTTCTAGAAGAATAAGGGTTTAAGGTTTTCCCTCATCTTCGTGACTCCAGGATGAGCCATGTACACTTCTCTATGAGCCTCGTTTAGGATCAAACTTCTCAACTCGTCATTGGGTGGTACGTAAATTTGACCTTTAAATCTCAATAATCCATCATTGTCCACTGTAAATCCCTCAAATTTTGGTACCATCATTGTGTTTTTTCTGATAAAATCCTTGACCTCTTTATACCAGTCATCGCCACACTGTAAGGTTAGAATATTTTCACATATATTCGTCTAAAGAGGTATCACCAAAAATATGTGTGGTCTCCAAATCAATGCATCTGCCACTCTGTTCATAATTCCCTTTATGTAAGTAATATCGAAATCATACTCGCTAAGAAATTCCGACCAACGTTGTTATTGAGCATTCAAGTCACTTTGCATAAAGATGTGTTGTAGTCCACAGTGGTTCGTTTTTAGTTCAAATTTTTGTCCAATAAGGTAGTGTCTCCAAACCCTCAAGCCATAAACAATGGCTAACAACTCCAAATCATGCGTTACATAGTTCTCCTCATTCCTTTTCAAATTTATGGAGATGTAAGTGATCACTCGACTGTCCTTAATCAAAAATCCACCTAAGCCTTCCTTGGATGTGTCAATGTATGCCAAGAAGTCTGTGTCCATGTTAGGGACCTTCAATATTGGTGTTGTCACCAACAGCTCCTTGAGCCTCCAAAATGCCTCAACTCATTTTTCGATCCAAACAAACTTCTTGTTCTTCTTCTCCAATTCCGTAATCGGATTTTCTATCTTCAAAAAACCCTCAATGAACCATCAATAGTATCCCACTAAATTGATGAATCTACGCACTTTGAGAAAATTCATCGACGCAAGCCATTCCATAATGGCCTCAACCTTTGTTGGATCCATGGTGAGAACTTTGTCGAAGAAGACATGCCCTAAGTAGTAAATCTTCGATTGATAAAACGAGCATTTAGACAATTTCCCATAAAATTTGTTCTCTCGTAGACATTGTAGCACCATGCGCAAGTGCTTATCATGCTCCTCCAACGTCCAAGAGTAAATCAAAATATCATTAATGAACACTTGGACGAACTTGTCCAAGTATTCGTGAAACACCCAATTCATCAAGATCATAAATACCCCTGGGGCATTTGTCAATCCAAAAGGTAAAACAATAAAATCATAATGTCCAAACCTCATCTTAAAGGTTGTCTTAGGGATGTCATCCTCCTTGATCTGTAGCTAGTGATACCTTGATCTCAAGTCGATCTTTGAAAACACCATCGCACCCTTCATCTGATCAAACATATCATCAATCCTTGGCAACAAATATTGATTCTTGATCGTAGCCTTGTTCAATTGACAATAGTCAATGCAGAGTTTCCACGACCCATCCTTCTTCTGTATGCAGATAACAGGCGCACCCCACGGTGACACACTTGGGCGTATAAGTCCTAGGTCCATCAACTCCTTCAGTTGCATTTTCAACTCCTGTAAATTCGGGGTCGACATCTGATAAGGTGTTCTTTCTATCAGTTTAGTCCCCAGTTTTAGGTGTATGGTAAATTCCAATTCCCTCTCCAATGACATCTCGGTTAACTCCTGCGGGAAGACGTCCGCAAACTCTCTCACCACCGAAAGGTGTTCTAGACCTTCCGCTACTCCCTTCTCGTTTAATGCAAGGATCACATAAATCTTACATCCCTTGCACATGCTCTTCGGTAGTTGCAAGGAAGAGATGAACCTCATGGAAACTCCCTGGTTTCGACCTACAATCACGTGTCTTTGTCCCTCATCATCAACCAAGCTCGACCGTTTCATCTTAAAATTGAGTATCTCCTCATGCGATTCCAACCAGTCCATACCGATCACGACGTCATAAGATCCTAATATCATGACGTACAGGTTGGCCCTGGTGAAAAAATATCCTAGGTTAAGGCTACAACCTGTAACCTTCCTACCAACCTTATGTTTGGCTCCCGAAGCTATTTCTACAAAGCTAAACTCATCTTGTTTGAATGCCTTTACCTTAATTGTTTTTAGTGATGCCCTTGGAATGAAACTCTTTGTAGCACCTGGATCTATCAAAATACTAAGGGGCTAGTCAGAGACAATACCTAACGTCTCAAGAACAGTCGAATGGTTCTCTACCTAGTGGTTATTCACCGCTACATGAATTTGATGGGCCTTGCCCAAATCTTCCATGGTAGTGGGTTCGACTGATCCAGATGCTCTAGGACTCTCCACTGGGAAGTCACGCTGGTAATGTGGCTCCCCACATGTGCAACACCCTTTCTTTGGTTCAATACTCCTGGTACCTGAAGTAGAAGCTGATGGCCCACCAGCTTGGAACCCTATTCTGTTCTACTGATCATGCCTAAACTGCTGCTGTTGCGGTCAACACTACTACTGATGTTGTGGTCCTCGATAAGGAGTCTACTTCTCAGGCACTAGTCTTCAAGGTGTAGTGAAAGTGGATCCTCTCTGGAAGCCACAATATCCTGATGAATGTCTAGCTTGTGTCTGATGTTGTTGTGCACCAAATGACGCCTATCCTGCTGGTCTCATTGGAGTCCTTCTCTGACCCTCATTGATAAGCTCCTCCTCTGCTATGAGGGCCTTCTGAACGATATCATGTAAGGTTTGAGGCATCATGATCCTAACCTTTGCACAAATGCTGACATTAAGGCGAAACAAGAACCTGTTGACCTTAAGTTTCTCGGTATTCAGGTGTGGAGCATACCAAAGTAGCTCCATAAAATGCACCTCGTACTCGGGCACCGTACAACCTCCCTATTGCAAGGCGTTGAACTCATTTAGCCGATGCTCAATGAATTCCTCTGATAGATACCTCTCTCGGAACCGATCCTCGAACAGTTCCCATGACACGTATTTGACAACCATGTTCAATTGAGAACACTCCCCTTCAGTTGAAATGCTGCCATGCGGACCTTCATGTTGGAGGTATAGTCGTGAAGTGAAAATCACATCACCATATTCTCCAACCATGCCTCAGCGGTTGCACCGTTCGGGGCACCAAAGAACTCAGGGAATTTTACCTTCTCGAGTTCGTGGTGAACACTACCAGTACCGACCAGAGCACGCAGTGGACCCTCAAGGGGTGCCGATGCCCTGGCCTCATGTCTATCCAAATGACTGATCAGTGCCTTATACATCCGTTGAAAGGACCTCATCAGCCCAACTACATCACCCACATCTATATGTTCCTACCCGACAACTTGTTTGTCTCCCTAGGGGTTAGACCCCTCAGGCATGGATGCTACTGGCGTCACGCCTCCTCCTCTAACACCCCGTCATTTTGCTCCAAGAATTCCTCTAACCATGATTACATGAACAAATACAATTCAGTTTAATTAGAAACCTTACAATCAAATATCTAATCAACGGAAGTTGTAGTGATCCCAAGTCGTGGGTCGAACCAACTCTAATACCATATGTAAATACCCCAGTTGTTACGACTACATGAGATGCAAAGTAAGTGAATTTTTTTTTTCACTTTCTTTGCATTGCATGTAGTCATAACTATTGGGGTCTTTTCATATGGTATGTGAGTCTGGTTAGCAAGCTATCGTCAGCCTGTATCTATCAACGAATCATGTAAGCAATAATAATCAATCATCATAACATCTAATAATATGTACATATGTCACATCAACAACATTGAAATCCTATAGTCCACTCCCTGAATCGATCCAGAGTCCAAAGGGTTTCATCGATGTCTCTGCATCCTGAATGTCCCAACACTAATACATATGAGAAAATTTGTGACAGTTTTTCATTGATATTGCCACACTTATCCGTCGCAATTTCCATGAAAGCCGAGATTTTTTTTCGTCAGAATAATTGCATCGCTATATCCGCGATCCAAGTGTGAGTGGAAACATCAACGAAATTAACTCTCAACATTTCACCACCTTCAATATCGATTAACCCTATGCATCGTCGCAATAAAAACAAAGAAATGTGGCAATTACGATGAAACTTCGTCGCAATTGGGATGAAAAGTTATGCCAAGACAATAACTTACGATTCAGTTGTTGAACGTGCGACGAAAGTCTGTCGCAACTTATGACGACAATCCGTGGTAATATCGACGAGCACAATATCTCAAAACCAAATTTACGACGCACATGTTGTATATGCAACAAATATTCGTGGAAAATTGCGACGAAGTTTCGTCGCTATAGAGACGGTTGTGGTAAAATAGTAAAATATTTCCGACGAACTTGCATCGATATTGCGACAATGACTTTAGGTTTACAATTATTTTTTTACATGAAATATGGCATACCATATTGTATGCCATATTACAATGTAATATGGTAATGCCATATTACATTGTAATATGACATTACTATTATATTGTAATATTGTAATATATATCCCCTACAAATAATCAAGGCACTAATCAACCAAATATTGTAAGCATATGTTATCATGAAGTTGGATTAGAAGTAAGGATACCAATATGACAATATACACAAAGAATAATTTGAAATATTACTTTAAAAAAAACACATGGATTGCATGAGTGAGTCATTATGCAATTTATATTACACAATACTATGACAACACTTATAAGATTTATGGATGATATCTTAAGACCATTTCTCGAACTTGATTATTGTAGCCTCCTTGGAGTAACAACACAAAATTCGAAGGAGAAAGTACAGTTACAGCATAGTGTTGTAGTAGAGTTACAACATAATTATAGTGAGTTGCAACAGAGTTACAAAAAGTGTTGCAACAAAGTTATAGTGAGTTGTAGTAGAGTGATAGTGAGTAACAACAAGTGGAGTAACAACAAAAAATTCGAAGGAGAAGTACAATTACAACATAGTGTTGCAACAGAGTTACAACATAGTTATAGTGAGTTGCAATAGAGTTACAAAAAGTGTTGCAGCAGAGTTATAGCGAGTTGCAGCAGAGTAATAGTGAGTAACAACACAAAATTCGAAGGAGAAAGTACAGTTACAACATAGTGTTGCAACAGAGTTACAACATAGTTATAGTGAGTTGCAGCAGAATTACAGAAAGTGTTGCAGCAGAGTTATAGCGAGTTGCAGCAGAGTAATAGTGAGTAAAAACAAGTGGAGTAACAACACACAATTCGAAGGAGAAACTACAGTTACAGCATAGTGTTGCAGCAGAGTTACAACATAGTTAGAGTGAGTTGCAACAGAGTTATAGCGAGTTGCAACCGAGTAATTTAATTGAACAAAGGTACTTCATGGGGTTAGCAAATTATTTAGGAATGAAGTGTCTCTTCAATGCACATTAGAAAAGGCAAGTATAAACTTTCAATTCATTGCAATTGAAAACCAAGTAACTGAAACTTTGACTTGAAAGAATTGTAATGCATCAATATTAAATCTAATGAAACTTGAAATTTCATTTGAAATCAAAGCAAATTTCACATGATACATAATGGCAGAACATTTGATACACTGAAGGAGTTGGATAACATAATACTTGAAACTTTTGTTGGTGCAATCATAATATACCCAAATAAGATAAGGAATTGTACATCATAGTTTACGCATTGAAGTACTACATGAATTATTTGTTGGGAAAACAAAAAAAAATTAACTCAAATCATAACCTTTTATAATCCTTGTCAATTGATCCAAGTCACAACAAAGCCCATACTTCATGTGAATGGTATCCTACAACATTTTGATTTGGTAATCAAGTATGATAAATGGTAATCAAGTATGATAAATATATATAAAACCACATGGTCAATTTCCTTTAAGACCTTTGATGTTTTTATTTGACCATAGCTCTAAAGTTAAACTCTTATGTACCTGAAGAATATAAGGGATTACCTACATCTAGCTCAAATTTTGGCAAATGGTTAAAACCTTACAAAACTTGTATATATATGCAAGTCTTGAGTCTTTGAGATGATTGTAGACTTGAAGGAGGATTAAAGTATAAATTTCAAAAAAAATTTGTTAAGAAAGGAGAGCCAAGAATAAGCTCATGTGGGAAGCTTGAAGCTGTAAAGTCGATATACATTTTAGAGTAAACTAGACTAAATAATATGGTAGTTTTTATACCATGTTGAAACATGAAAACAAGATGTAATTATCTTCTTCACTCATGTAAAGTTGCATTTTGGAATATCTACATTTATCATGTGTAGTAGATATAATAAATTCTCAATAAACTTTTAATCCACACTCTAGATGATAATGGATATAAGTTGAAGAGAATTATATCCTTTATTTACAATTGCATGGGTATCCCAAACATATAAATAAAACATGCAAGAATGATTATATTTTCAAGGCATTAGTGAAAGAATGAGAGGTGGATCCCCTTAAGATTTGCTTTAAGGGTTAGGAGTGGCTATCCCCTTAAGGTTTATCTTATCTAGGGTTTTGTCTATGGGTTAGAAGTGGATACCCCTTAGGCTCAAGACCTAGTTCAATTAATATTCTTTGCTAGACACATTAGAGAAAGTGGGACGACACCTAGGGTTTATGAGTGGATAAACTTTAGTGGTTTTCCTTTGAAATTTGACTTGGTTCTATGAGTGTGGATATCTTATGCAAAATTTATGTGTCTCATGTTAAGTAGGAAATGTGTGTTGGAGTCTTCAAATGCATTTGGAACCTAATTTCGTGGCCTAGAGGCCTCAAAATATGGGAAGTTTGATGGGAGGATGATATTAGTTGGGTCACTACTTTTTTGTGGGGCTATTGTGGAAAACTTGTCATTTTTAGAAGAATGAAGAAAAAGATTGTGAAAGAAGAATTGGAATCACTATCTTAGTTGCTAGAGCTTATCCCTTTTAATGAATATAGGTAGGCCATAGTGCTTAAGATGAGATTTTTTTGAAGGTAAAATAAACTTGCAAATCTTGGGGCGCACAAATTCAAGCTAGATTGCATTGGCTCAATTCATGGGATACAATTACCAAAGCCTTCTTTTAATTAAGGTTGATGAAACTTTTTTTATCAAGGTTGTAGTTTGCTTGTCAATTAACCATGCTATATATAAATAAATTTGCCTCTTTTGGTCAATTAGACATGGAAACCCCTAGGCACCTACATTTTATGTGATGTTAACATAAGAACTTAGTTATTTCCTGCATAGTAGAATGGCATGTGACGTTATTAAATCAATCCCTTTACTTGATAGAAAGGGGGGCCAACAAGTCAATGTGCACTTTTGTAATGATCATTTCCTCGCCTCAATAGAAGAGGAGGTGTCCTTCTTAATACATTGGATTGTCTTCAAATTTTCTATGAAGATTTAGGGTTCAAATTGTTGATATCCAAATCAAAGGAAGATATGATGTTGCCATTGGGAGGGGCTCCATAGTTGCAAGCTATGGAATGTGACCATTAAGGGGGAAATCTTTGAAAACTGACCAAAGAAGTGAAGAACTAGGAAAAGAGGACTAGGAAAAGAGGAAGAGTATGTAGGAGAGCATGAAACACTAGGAGAGGAAGAAGACAAGGAGAGAACTAGGTAATATTGGGTGATACCAAGTAAGAAATGGCTAGATTTGATAATGGGAAGTCTAAGCTAGTCCAAAAAAACTCCCAATAGGAACAATGGACATCTTATAAAACATTTCATTGTTGTTCATATTATATGTTCAAGAGTAAATTATAGTAATCCAGGTGAGATACATAGCATTCAACAATATCTTGAAAAATACCTATGACAAGGGTGACTCCACAATGTTTATTAATGAGAAGATGAGTTCCATCCTATTGTACAAAGCCCCAATGATAAGGAGAGGGGTGAGGAGTGATGGATAATGCGATTATTTTGGTTACAATTGTCAAGGATTATAGTGGCAAGTTGGTCTTTGATCTAAAAATTATGAGTAAAAAGGAGACTTAGAGAGGGGAATAAATTTCATTCGTCATTATGAGTAATGAGGGATATTTTTCAATAGAGTTTGTAATAGGGACTATTTTTTGTTGGGGAGAAATGTCCAAATATTGGTGTACCCTAGGATCATCAAGTCATTTCTCATCTATGTACAAGGATTTGGATGTGAATTATTATTATAAGAATAAGCATTTTGTAGTAGTGTCTTTTGGAGCCTTATAATACTTGCACTAACATGTGGGATGAGATGGGTCTAGATTATTGGGATTAGCTTCCTGCATTGTTTAATAAGAACTAGTATTTGGACTAAGGATAGCAATAAGGTTAGTATTATGGAAATGAATGAAGTGAGGGATCTTTTCTAATTTATTTTCCACAACGAGGATATGGACAAAGACTTTGTATATGGGGGTTCTCTAAAATAGTTATAATTCTTTATAAAAAAACTACAATTAAACCAAAATTATATTTAAAATATGATCTACAAGTAAACCAAAACACCACATGGAACTTGGCATATGTATCAATATCTACATATTCATGAGGATTGTGAACTTTTTCTAGTATAAAGCCTACTTTTAAAAACACGTCAAAACCCTTACCTTTTCATTGTTCTTTCGCCAGATTCATTAGCCCATACAAATTGATAAGAGTTGTCAACAAGATGCATTTCGATCACCAAGACCTGCATGAATCATAAAAGACACATTTTTTATATGAGTAAATAATTTATAATAAGCAAATAAGCATGCATTTAGTTATGTAAAATACTATAGAAAAAAATTAAGTTGTCGCATACCTTAATGAGATTCTCTTTGTTTCGAGAATAGGTTATTCTCTACTAAACAGGGCCAACCACGTGAAGGTGGAAGCTCATATAGCCCCTCCCCCCCCTCACATCGCTCTCAATTTCCCATACCCAACAAATGATTTTCTCTATATAGAAAACATATATACATTAATGCGTAACTAGGATAGTCAAGTTTATGAACATATAAACATCGATAAAGATCCAAAAAAAGTTCATGAAATTATACATCTAATTTTTCTTTGATTTACGTTTTTTTACATTCATAAAACTGACAATTGAGATATCATCATCATCCAAGGACATTGTATTTCGTGTGCCCTGTCCTTCTATTGTTTGTGTGCTCTCAGGTACCATACTTCTGGTACGTCGCTAAGAAGGGTTAGCTGGCATCTATTCAAGGATGTGAACTGGAACAACAAAAATGATCATATCGATATGTTGAGATATAATTGAAATAACTAATTCATTGTTTTGATTAACATTACAATATTCCTCTTTACCTATCTCTGTAGTTGGGACAATTGGTGTGTTAATTTCCTGTCCACTTGGTTGCTCTCGCATTTCACCCTCCTGAGCTACATGCTCTTCAATTTTGAGAAGATAATATATAAGTATGCGTTAGGAAATAAATATCTACAATCAAAGTAAATATTTATAATTCTGAAGCAGACATACCGGAATGGGTACTATGCTCTACACTATCACTGGACATGTGGACCCTTTTATGACACGGTGTTTGCTGAATATCGCTTGATTCATTACTGCGGTAGCACTGTTGCTTGAAAACAAACATAAATACTTAGTTAAGGGTGATATAATAAAATATGAAAAGACTTTACAAGCATGCTACTGCAGTTTCCTTATTCATTTGATTTACCTGTGTGGCTAGGGAGATAGGAGTCTGGCCCAAGCTTTTTCTATATTCAATGACACTTTTAAAACCATGCTTGTAACCAAGATTCAAGTCCTCCTCGATGGTAACAGTGTCAAACATATTTAACTGCAATGCATAACACCTTTAAAAATACCAATAACAAAAACATATATTTGTTCACTACTATTAAATAAATATTAACCACAGTTAATCATTTAAATCTTACTACTCACGCTTTGAGTTTTCTGTAGCCACCCTGGCCTAGTTTATGCTGGTCGTGTTTTTCCACTCTGGCCTTTGTTGCTTTGGATGTGTCTGGTAGCCTACATATGGAATTTTTGAAAAAATATATATATCAGAATTGTTACTTAAAACAGGAAAGGAAAACATAAATGCTCATATTTCACTGATAATATGAGATGTATTGTACCTTGCTTGACCAACTCGTGGTTGTCGTCCTTGTTTTTTAAACAAGTTCTCCTTTTCATCCTCTATTACCGCTTTCCACTCTTTCTCGGAAACCATGGGAGGGCGTTTGTGCTTTAGGTCTATTTGCAATTTATCCCTATAATAGGCCCGAGTGTATTTTAAATTCTCTCCAGCTAACTTTGAAACCACTATCTTGTTGAAAGTATTTCTGAACAAGTTCACCATGTGATCTATTAAATCATCTTTCTTTTTGCTATCTTGGCCATTCCACCGTGTGCGAATGGTGGGGCCAAAAAACTCCAATGCTTTGTCATGTAAGTTTCTTTAGAAAACATTGTTTCCTGCAGTAACGTGTTATCCATTAATCAATTAATAATCTCAACAAATGTCCATTTCAATTTCATTAAAATAATGAATCAATTAATGGGACAATTACCTGCAATCTTCTGAATCTTTATCGAAACACATGTGTCATCCACCAGAAAGGTGACATCTAGTGAACCGGTTCTTTTAATTCGTTCTGCTCCATGCAGAATAGTATCATATGCACCTACACTACGTTCCTCTCCGAAGTTATCATGTGGAGTCCTAGGCTCTGGCTCATCATGCTCTGGCATGTCATGTCAGTCAAAATCACCCCGCTCATTGGATTCGAGGGGAACCTCAGGAGGCTCAAACAACCTCACTTTCACTTTGCTATGTCGACCTTTGTTTTGCATTGGACCCTCACTGCTACCTATAGCAGTTGCAAGATCAACAGGTTCTCCATGCACATGGTTTAAAAACTCCTACAAACATAAAACTTTTCTTTATCAGATCATATACAAAATATAAAACTAAAAAACAGATATGAAATATTCATAGCTAATAAAAATATGTAAAGATGCCACTTACCCCATAATTAGTTATTGTAGTTTGTAGCTCTACAATTCTTTCCCTGTCCTCCTGTGTCAGGGGTCTTTTGCTAATCAAACATAGATATTCCATATTAGCCTTCTTCAAGGCCTTCATTACAGTTTTCATTGGGTTTGTCGAATAAAATATTTTGTCCTCATCAATATCCTCCGTGGGAGCCTAGACCGATGTTTACACAATAGATCAATCAAGAAAAGTTATGAAATTCACATCTAACATTAAAAAAATGAAATATTGTAGTAATATCAGAAAAACAATAACAAAATTTCATAAATTTAGTTGTTGTAGTCATACGTTGTTACTGTATTTAACATTTACCTGGTGAGGCATTGCGGGTGTCTTTCCACGGTCACCCTAGAGAGATGTAACGGGTGAAACTCGAACACATTCACCCTAGACAGAAGTTAACGTAATAAATCAATCAACAAAAGTTATGAAATTCACCTGTAACATTTAAAAAAAGAAATATTGGAGTAATATCAGAAAACAAATAATGAAATTTCAAAAATTTAGTTGTAGTCATAAGTTGTTACTGTATTTAAAATTTACCTGGTGAGGCATTGTGGGTGCCTTTCCACGGTCACCCTAGAGAAATGTAACGGGTGAAACTCGGACACGTTCACCCTGAACAGAAGTTGACACAATAAATCAATCAACAAAAGTTATGAAATTCACCTGTAACATTTAAAAAATGAAATATTGGAGTAATATCAAAAAAAAAATAATGAAATTTCAGAAATTTAGTTGTTGTAGTGATAAGTTGTTACTGTATTTAACATTTACCTACTGAGGCACTACGGGTGCCTTGCCACGGTCACCCTGGAGAGATGTATCGGGTGAAACTCGAACACGTTCACCCTGGACAGATGTTGACACAATAAATCAATCAATAAAAGTTAGGAAATTCACCTGTAACATTAAGAAAATGAAATATTGCAGTAATTACAGAAAAAAAATAATAATGAAATTTAGTTGTTGTAGTCATAATTTTTTATTGTATTTAACATTTACCTGTTGAGGCGAAGTGGGTGCCTTTCCATGGTCACCCTCTCCATCTATTCGATTTAAATTGTAATCGATCAACAACTCTTCACCTGGAACTATTGTTTTTGTTGCACATACAAATATACGATTTCCTTCACATGCCTCAAATATGCAATTTGGTTTCTTAGTTGTTGCTATTGGTCATGTACTATTTATAAAGCTCGCAATGTTTCCAGTAGCTTTTGGCCTTCCATCAATATACATAGTTGCCCCTTTATTTTGATTGTTATCTAGTAGTTGTATATAATTTATGACAACTTCGTATCTCTGCATACTTTGTGTATATCAGACCAACATCAACCAGTGATTGTATTTGTATAATGGTCCGACATACTCCATCAATTCAGTTATAGTTCCATAGCCGACCTTTATGCCATCCATGGAAAATAACCCCAATCCATGTAAGGACGAAGGAGCAATGCGATACATCCTCCCACCGATGAAGAAATCTGTGTCCACTTCAGGTAGCTCTTTAGGTGCCCATCATTGCACTAGATGTTTATACCTCAAGGGAAACTCAATGTCACCTATGCTCTCAACATCATAATTACACGACCCTCCGTTGGAAATAAAAAATTGCATGCGGGTACGAAATCTTTCTTACCTTTTCCAACCTAGTTGATATAGAACCGGTAGATCTAGTACAACACGTCTCACTTTCAACCTCTCTTACTATATCTTGATTATCACTCGAGGAAGATAGATCCGACAGATACCTATTTGGTGGTACCTACACTCATTGAAACAATAAGATAAGTTATCGTGCCAATATACGTTTTTTGGTAGTTGCATATAGTTGCAATATAGTTGCATAAAGTTGCGTAAAGTTGCATAAGTTCCATAAAGTTGTTGAAGTTGCATAAGTTGCATGTTGCATAGTTGCATAGTTGCATATAGTTTCATACAAAATTGTTTCAATATAGTTGCATAAGTTGCAATATAGTTGCAATATAATTGCATATAGTTGCATATAGTTGCATAAGTTGCAATATAGTTGCATTTGACCACTCACCAATATTTGAGAATATAGTTGCATAAGTTGTAATATAGTTGCATTTGGAACCATTGGTACGTTTACATAAGGTTTTTAGGTCCTATTTAAATCTTCTTATGATTGTTGCATTATAGTTGCATAAGTTGTAATATAGTTGCATAAGTTGCATATAGTTGCATATAGTCGCATAAGTTGCAATATAGTTACAACACATCTCACTTTCAACACAGTTGCATATAGTTTCATTTAGTTTCATAAAGTTGAAATTTCCACACCTATCTGTCATAAAGTTGCATAAAGTTGAAATTTCCACACCTAGTTGCATAAAGTTGCGTAAGTTGCATGTTGCATAGTTGCATATAGTTGCATACAAAATTGTTGCAATATAGTTGCATAAGTTGCATAAGTTGCAATATAGTTGCATATAGTTGCATTTGACCACTCACCAATATTTGAGAATATAGTTGCAATATAGTTGTATAAGTTGCAATATAGTTGCATTTGGAACCATTGGTATGTTTACATAAGGTTTTTAGGTCCTATTTAAATCTTCGTAGGATTGTCTAGGGGAAGAAAGTTGCATTGTTGCATAAAGTTGCATGTTGCATAAATTTGTGTAAAGTTGCAGGTCCAAGTGCTGAAATCATGGCCTTCCTATTAAGTTTCGAAAAAGTTCATAAGAAGCCCAATCTTTTGAAATGGCTTAATGCTCCCATACCGAAGTGGCCCATCATCCTTGTTTTAGAATTCTCAGGGGGCTTACGTTCAAAGTATTGTTATTAGATGAAGTTTAAAAAGTGGTAGGATGGATTTGTAATGGCCCAAAGTTCAAGAATGGGTTGAAGTTAAATTTGGCCCTAATGTTCAAACATGGTCCAAATATTGGAAGAGGCCTAATGACCTAGTCCATAAATTTCTCAAGCAACTATAAGAGGGAAAATGTCACAAAGTTTGAATTTGCATGATGGGTGATGTTTTAGAGTTTCCAATGGAGTTAAGTTTGAAGTTTGGATGTTGGGAAAAGTTTAAAAAGTAGCCAATGAGTTTCCTACTTTGTAGATGTTAGGGTTTGTAGGGCCCAAACAAGGGAGTGTTAAGCACTATAGATATTTGATATACATGAGTTTTTACAACAATAATACTCTGTCAAATATTTAATGGCACCAACTAAGGAGGATAGGCCATACCCTTGGTGTACTATAGCAACAAGAAAACCAAAAAGCTTATGTAAGGCTAATTTCAGGTGCACCTAGGGAGCTTCTAATATACCAGATGCATGTAGAGCACCACACTCAACTAGTGCAAGTACGTTATGAATGATTTTTTGGATGCAATGTAGAAAACCTGGGTGTGGGCTAACCTCTATGATATGGTTGTGTTTTAGTATCCTTTTCTATGTCACATTGGAATCCCCCAGTGGTATGCAACATCACCTCTCTTGTGAATGGGGATTTAGTGTCCATAGTGTTTTCATCTTGGAAGTTCTAAATGTTTGAGGATAAAATCAACCTAAATGAAAGACATTTCCAAACATGGCACAGTAGTATGGTGGTGGCCACTTGAGACACCATCATAATTCCCAATTATTTCATTGACCATTATGAATCTGTGCTAAAGTTCAACATGGATTGGGACTATTGTTATGTTAGATCTAAGATGCCCATAGGTGGATGAGTTGAAATTTCACCACTTCCATTTACTATCCTGGTTGTGTTTCTTTAGAAACATCAGGGATTTTATCTTTTCTTTTGAGACCACAGTTTATTGAAAAATTAAATCAATGGCAATGGCCAAGATTTCCTCATTTGAAGGTATTCCCTCAAAATCTCTTCTCAAACTATCAATTTGAACACTACAAAAAATTCAGATAAAAAAATTTAGAGAGCCATTTCAGATAAAAAAATTCCAAGTCTCGAGAAAGTGCAAAAAAGGGCAATGTTGAAAATTATCGATTGATGTAGAAATTGACAAGAACATCAATTTACCAATATGAAAGTTTCTATGTAGTCTTAAGCATGATTATTATCTACACCTTATACAAAGTTTTTCTTAGTTATTGATATATTTTCTACTAAATATGACAGAATTTGGTCTCCATGGTTGATTGCACCAGTCACAAAAGTGCACAAATTCGGTAAAAATGACAAATTTAGAGAGCCATAACATTCAACCCAAACCCAAACATTGATGCAGAGTATGAGGGATATCAGAGTTATAGTGAGTTGCAACAGAGTAATAGTCAGTAACAACAAGTGGAGTAACAACACAAAATTCGAAGGAGAAAGTACAGTTACAACATAGTGTTGCAGCAGAGTTACAACATAGTTATAGTGAATTGCAACAAAGTTACAGAAAGTGTTGCAGCAGAGTTATAGTGAGTTGCAACAGAGTAATAGTGAGTAACAGCAAGTGGAGTAACAACACAAAATTTGAAGGAGAAAGTACAGTTACAACATAGTGTTGCAACAGAGTTATAGCGAGTTTCAGTAGAGTAATAGTGAGTAACAGCAAGTGGAGTAACAACACAAAATTCAAAGGAGAAATTACAGTTACAACATAGTGTTGCAACAGAGTTACAACATAGTTATAGTGAGTTGCAACAGAGTTACAGAAAGTGTTGCAGTAGAGTTATAGCGAGCTGCAACAGAGTAATAGTGAGTAACAACACGAAATTCGAAGGAGAAAGTACAGTTACAACACAGTGTTGCAGTAGAGTTACAACATAGTTATAGTGAGTTGCAACAGAGTTACAGAAAGTGTGGCAACAGAGTTATAGCGAGTTGTAGCAGAGTAATAGTGAGTAACAACACAAAATTCGAAGGAGAAAGTACAACAAGTACTGGGATGTACTGAGTTCTCATGAAGCAATATTCTGATCGAATAGCTTTGCAACTCTGCTGCTAGGGTTGCCACAACCATGGAGGGGAAGGGCTCACCTAGGGCTTCCTCTCCTCCCCATCCTCCTCTGCCACTCCCAAACGATGCCGATTTCAGTTCGTTGATTAAATCTTTGCCCAAGAAGAAGAAGGCAGAATGCTTGAAATTTGTCAAAAGAGTGGAAGAAATGCTAGAGGTATCTCTCCCACCGGATATTCCTATACAGGTAGCCTTATCAATTTCTAAACGCGTGCTTGTGGGATTATATCAAGGAAATTGAATGGCCATTGAGTTGAGTTCAATTTGCATCAAAACTTGCATAGAATAACTATCAAAGGATAAGCTATCATTGGAAGTTAATATTATCATTGGCATTTTGGTCTTGAGAAATCTTATGAGAATTAGAGGGTTGTATAAAACTATTTTTGTGAGCATATTTAGTGATTGGCCAATAAAACTTAGTTGCAAACACATATTTACATTCTCGTTACCTTTTGGTTGATATGAGAGTCCATTGAATACCACTACATAGACCAAACTAAAAATTTAGTTGGTTGTTGGAGAATGCTTACCAATTGCAAATGCATTGGGTTGAGTTCTACACATTTTGAGAGAAAGTTATACAAGGACATTATATGTATAGATGAGAAATGCCTTGAATTGGAACTCTGATTTAAAGCCTAGCTTGACCTCCAATCGATTTTTTGTGGTTTCCTTTCACAATACATGTATATGTGAGGTAATTGATCTGGAAATAAAGCATTGTAAACATAATCATCCTATCATGTTCACTAAATAATAGTGAAGAAGAATTTGGCACTCAGAACTACATCAAGAGCATAAGTCTTGAAGCCAAGAATTGGTGTCATGTGAATAGTACCTTATATTGTTTTGCAATTTGGGTTTTCCACAATGTAGTTTGATTTTTACTGTACATAGAGATAAACATGCACCCAATCGAGGCTTCAAGTTTAGTTAAGTCTTAGAGCCCAACCCAGGCCCTCTAATTTAGTTAACATTTTCAATTTAATAGAGTGGAGGCCTTGGTCATGATGAACTCCATCAATAATATCTATTCTATCACATCTCACATGGATATTTAGTCAATTTCATAATTATCTTGGTCACATTCCTACAATCTCTCAATGAAAATGGGTGGTAGGATTGTTTTGACATTTTGGCTTGCATTTTTGTTTAGCAAAAAGAGCCTTTTTCCCTTTATTTCACTTCTATTCTCTTCCAAATCTTTCTAAAAGTCCCGAGGGATATGAGAAATGTTGTGTTTAGATGACATTGAAATCATGGGAAAGAGATCAGGAAGTCAAGAGATAGGAGAAAGAGGTCATACCATTTCCTCCGGCTGTGTGCCCTCCTCTAGTGCAAAAACATGTTCCCTCCTCCTCTGAAAATCATGTGCCCTAGCCTCTGCAAATCGTGTGCCCTCCTCCTCTGCAAATTGTGTTCCCTAGCCTCTACAAATTGTGTGCCCTTCTCCTCTGCAAATCGTGTGCCCTCCTTCTTCTCCCGTCCTCCAAATCGTAACCTGTGTGCTACAAATCCTCCTGCGCGCGAGTGATAATGGTCGGACTGTGGTGTGCGCGCGTGGACTGTGGTGGCATGGAATGTGGTGTGCGCACGTGTACTATAGAGTGATAATGGCTGTGGATTGTGTGTATTGTGCCATTTGTAGCAAGCCGCGCGATTTTGAACTGAATTTAAATTTCATTTTTGGTTTTAAAATTTCGTTTTTTAAATATATATATATATATA
>CBVK0100543134.1:0-17879 GCA_900067695.1 Picea abies | reverse complement strand
TTAGGTGGGGACATCAATATACATCCTTGAGTCTTGAAACCCTCCCATACCATTAAGGCATGTGTCTAGTCTAACCATGTCAAATTTCGACTCATACAACCACATATTGAATAAATTTCAACGTTGGCCCCATTCATTGCTCACTATGCGGGGTCAGTACATGACATTTGTGGTGGGTAAATTGGAAATTCCATGAAATTACAAGAGAGTTCTAACAAATATTATATAGATGGAAACAACGAATGATGACAATGAGACATCCACTATGGACGTTGATGCAAACATGGAAGATCTCAAATATTATGTGGGACATCATACATCCTTGAGTCTTGAAACCCTCCCATATTGTCAAGGCATGTGTCTGATCGGTCTCGGCATTCCTGCTGAACCGCTCTTCCGATCTCACCATGGAATATCTCAAATATTATGTGGGACATCATACATCCTTGAGTCTTGAAACCCTCCCATATTGTCAAGGCATGTGTCTAGTCTAACCATGTCAAATTTTGATGCATAGAGGAACATATTGAAGAAATTTCAACGTTGGCCCCATTCACTGATAACTATGTGGGGTCGGTGCATGACATTTTTGGTGGATGAATTAGAAGTTCAATGACATTTCAAGAGAGTTCCAACAAATATTCTACATATGGAAACGATGAATGATGACAATGAGACATCATTATGAAAGTTGATGCAAACATGGATGATCTCAAAGATTATGTGGGGACATCATGCATCCTTGAGTCTTGAAACCCTCCCATACTGTCAAGGAATGTGTCTAGTCTAACCATGTCGAATTTCGATGCATACATGCACAATTTGAAGAAATTTCAACATTGGCCCCATTCACTCTTCACTGTGTGAGGTCGATGCAAAATGACATTGGTGATGGGTGTATTGGAAGTGCCATGACATTTCAAGAGAGTTCCAACAAATATTCTATAGATGGAAATACCGAATGATGACAATGAGACATCCATTATATTGAACATTGATGCAAACATGGATGATCTTGAATATTATGCGGGGACATCAAACATACATAAGTCTTGAAACCCTCCTATACCATCAAGGCAACTATATAGTCTAACCATGTCAAATTTCAATGCATACGGGAATAGATTGAAAAAATTTCAACGTTGGCCCCATTCACTTCTCACTATGCAGGTTCGGTGGAAGAAATTTGTGATGGGTGTATTGAAAGTTCCATGTCAAATTTCAATATGGTTCTGACAACGATTCTATAGAAGGGAATGACGAATGATGACAATGAGACGTGCACGTTGAATGTTGATGTGAATGTGGACGATCTCAAATATTATGTGGGGACATCATACACCCTTGAGTATTGAAACCCTCCCATACCATCAAGGCATGTGTCTAGTCTAACCATGTCAAATTGCGACACATACAGTTACATATTGAAGAAATTTCAACGTTGGCCCCATTCACTGCTCACTATGTGGGGTCGGTGCATGACATTTTTGGTGGGTGAAATGGAAGTTCCATGACATTTCAAGAAAGTTCCAACAAAGATTCTATAGATGGCAATGAAAAATGATGATAATGAGACATTCATTATGAATGCTAATGAAAACATGGATGATATCAAACATTATGTGGCGACATCAGACATCCTTGAGTCTTGAAACCCTCCCATACCATCAACGCATGTGTCTAGTCTAACCATGTCAAATTTCGATGCACAAGTTGAAGAAATTTAAATGTTGTCCCCATTCACTACTCATTGTGAGGGGTCGGTGGAAGACAATATTTGTGATGGGTGTATTGGAAGTTCCATGGCATTTCAAGAGATCAGTTCCACAAAGATTCTACATATGGAAATGATGGATAATGAAAATGAGACATGGACAATCTCAATGATTATGTGTAGGTTCGATGGATGTCATTAATCCCTTGACCATATATAATCCCTAATCAATTAATCATTAAACTACCTAACCCCTAAGCCTCAAATCCATTAGTAGGGATGATTTTAAGGATGGAAATTTATTTTAAAATGTAGAAACCTTGGCGAATCTTACTAATCCTTCATATGACAACTATAAATGTTTGGCAATATTTTTGTAAAAATATTCAAATTTATAAGGATTTTATATAGTTTGTATAAAAATTTTGCGATTTTTAAGGTACAATAATTTTATCCTATAGAATTTGGGCGAATCATTTTTAGAATAACAAACATTTTTGGGGGAAAAACCATGGAAAACTATCCCATGAGACAAATTTAGCCCCTAAAATCATCCTTGTCCATTAGCCATTGACCCTTAATCCCTTAAACTGTAACCCCTGATCCCTTAAATGGTAACCCTTAATCCCTTAAACGGTAACCCCTAATCCCTGAACCCTTAATCCCTAGACCTAAAATCCCTAAATAACCTAATCCCAAAATCTCCTATCCACTTAACCCCAAAAATCTCAACAAAATTACTATTTAGGCACATTAGGAGTTAAATTGGAAGCCAAAATAGAAGCTAAAAAGGAAGCGAATCTAGAAGCTAAACTGGGAGCTAAACTGGAAGCTAAACTGGGAGCAAAACTGGGAGCAAAAATGGGAGATAAAATGGGAGCTACACAGGGAGCTAAACTGGGAGCTAAAGTGGAAGCTAAACTGGGAGCTAAATTGGGAGCTAAATTAGGCGCTAACTGTGCCTAGTTTATCACCCAGTTTTGTTTCTCAGTGCAAATAGCTCCATAAATAGCACTGACTTTAGCAAAAAAATGGATAAAAATACATTAAAACAACCAGTGGAAGCAAAAAACGGAGCTAAAAAGGGAGCTAATCACAGGGATTTGTTGTAGTGCTCATCAGGGACATGCACTAAGAATGACAAGGAGCAAACTGCTCTGATACCACTGATCCATATCATTTTTTAGGAATGATATGAAAGAATAAATAGAATAGAGATATAACAAAACAATACACAGATATATGGCAAGGAACACAATAATACAATAAATTTCAGATTCTATTAATGACTATCTGAAATAAAAAAGACTGTAAAATGAAAAAACACACAAGATAGCTAGAATGATGGTAGCTTATCTCTGAGAATAGATGTGTCATATACACTCATTCACACGAACTTGATTACAATGAGGCTCCAAAGGCCTTTCTAACATAAAGAATAAATGAGAAAATCCTAAACATCAAAAAAATCTAAGCCTAAGAGATGAAGCTCCAAAAGTCATGTGGGCCCCGATGGGGTAAGTTGGTACATCAAATTCCCATGGTCGTAACTTTTGCATACGAGCTTCGTTTTAGGCACACGATAGTTCATTGCAAATAACTATACAAGGACTACACATTTTTCCATCACATTGTGGCTAACACCTATATTGTGATAATGTCATGCCCAAAAAATGTTGTTTAGGGCCCAAAATGGCCCTGAACGTTTAGGACACGAAAAGCTATATAAAAACTGCCAAAATGGAAACTGGTCTTTGATCCAATGGAATAGGTGGGTGGACACCGAATCCACTTGGATCAAAATGACAATTTTATGAACATCTACATTGCATATTTGAAAAATCCATTTTGTCTTACAAGGTCATATTTTCTATTATCAGATATTTTTTTTTGGATATTGATCTGGTGAGCACTTTCAATAAATGCACTGGTCTTAGTTCCTCCTCTAGTGAGAATGTTAATATTTTACTCTTTTACCTCAACTAAAAATATAGGTTCATAATTGATCAAATTAGCCCCTCTTTTCCTTGCAGGATCTTCCCACTTGGAAATCATATCTGGACAATCTTCGGTGGAGTGGGAATTATTTCTATAGTGGGAACACCATGGTCTTATTGGGAGTAGACACTCCCTTGTGAGATTACCTTTCTCATAAAAGTTGTAAGAACGACCTGGTCCCTTCTCGCAAGTCCATCCAACTTTGAAATTTCCTCCCCCTCGGCGGCCTCCTTCGAACCCTTGAGGAGTTTCATTGACTCTAAATGAAGAACATTCTAATATGTCGGCGAGAGAATCCATAGATCTGCATTTGTTGATAGAATGAGTAGGGAACCCACATAATTCAAAATATATTGTATTCAGAACAGAGGTGTATTTTTGTAGAGTAGGGCATTTCCTAGGGGAGTGCCCCCGACTTCTACAAATATTGCAATACTCATTTCTTTCTCTTCCTTGATGATTTGAGAAAGCATGGTATTGAACATGGCCGTGAAATGGCACTATAGTGGAAACTTTTGCAACTCCTCCCGATGGTCCTACTGGTGGAGTTGTCATTTGGTGATGAGGCGGTCCTATACTACTATTGGAGAATACATGGTTCCCATATAGATCCCCTTTTCCTCCAACAAATCGCTCCTACCATCCTCCTCGGATATCATTTACAAATATCCTATTCACAAAAGAAACAATGGTGTATTTCGTCTATATGTATGATCCTAACCTCACACATCAAGGGGCATTTATTATCACTGTAAAATTTCTCACAAGCATTAGAGACAATGGTTGAAGAAAATATCAGCCCAAACACAACATACTTCCACCATTTACAGAAAATATTTCAACAAGATTCCAAAACTATATAAAATACCCATGAATTTATGTGCAGTTCTACCAAATTCAACACCCGTACATCTACGTGAGTCAACAAATATTGGGATGTGCATTTTGTGCATCTTGCATGATTTTCCCTGAAAAAACCCACGTTGATGTGGAAATGGTGCATTTAATAAATTTTTCAGGCCTCAACCACTTCTAGGTTGAGGTGAACGAAGACAAGACCCCAATATCAACCCAAAATCTCTCCTTAGGATGATTGAAAGGATGGGATTTACCTCCAAAGGCCTCCCATTCACACATGGAACATGCTATGTAATATATTTGTATGGTCCTATAAATGCATGTCCATTGTATGCTAAAAATGAAGGAATTCATTGTATTTTTATGCTTCCCATTTTCTCTTAGAGAAGCCACCTATTCTCTTGAGAGATAATCGAGAAATCAAAGCATTTGGTAATCTTCTCACCTCTTGAGAAACTTGACCAAGAATTTCTTCACCATTGTTAGTCATAGATAGGAGAGTAAAGATCTATTTTTGGGGGACTCAAGATCCCTCCCAAGGATGAATAGGGTATCGATTGTCCCACTTTTCTCCTTTAGTGTTCTCAATTCAAGGATCACTTTCCATTTGGGTATTTATATCCTGTGTCAATTTCATGCATATTTTAGAATTTACATGTTTTTAGTTTGCTTTCATTTCTTGGTTATTTGTTTTGTTGTTTACTATATTGTGGATTCACTAATCTACTAATAGTTTTTTTGTTGTCTTATTGGTCCAACAAGGCATCTAAAGGACTCCTTTTTTCTCACCCAGGTGACCAAAATGACCCAACATTGAGGGAAGTTGATTCTTCTAGTATGGAACAAAATCTCTTGTGAGATATAGGTCGTCATGACCCCCACATCCTCATCCTTCTTTCCATCGACAACAAACTTCATTTGATCATCTGTCAGATATGGAATCATAGTCTTTGTATATTTCCACAATACTTTACTCTTCAACAAGGTATCCATATATGGTGCATAAATAACATAATTTGATCCATTCATAATAAGGGGATTGATATTTGAAGCCATATTTAATATTTAACAAATCTGATGTGTTTCTATAGGTTACAATTATCAAATGATTGACCCAGAGTCAATCACAAACAAATCCAACTTAGAAATATTTTCATACAATAGGAGAGGTCTGAACCAGTCACTTTGATACCATGTTGGGGATTAGGTGTAACATAATACGAAACAAATTAACAGAATTCTAGACAATCGAAGAGGAATAACTTCAAATAATATTCGTGATGTCTAAATACATTGTTACATCATTTAAGCACAACACATTGTGATTAAAACATCACAATCCATATTATAAATAATGTCTCTCATCTCAATGATATACATTGTGTACATAAAATGACCCATCGAGTCCTCTATTTGTAGTTTCAAGATCTAACCAAATTTCTAGAAATCAAGAAGATCTTGTCTGAATATAGCAATTGATGGCTAGAGTTGAATCCATCAAATTTGTGTTTTCTATTTGATTCATGAAAGTTTTTAAACCCGGCCATCCATGCATCCAACTCATATTTGATTACTCAATTGGTCGATCCATTGACCTACTATCTTCAATTTCTAGTTGAATTTCCAACCAATAGGCTAATCAACTACTCAACCAACTGATGTCGAATTATTGTCGATCGCCCGACCAACTGTTTCCAGTTGTTGGCCAATCACCCAACCGAGAGATTCCATGAGAATTATTTCCTTTACTTATCTTCCAACTATTTCATTTATATTTTATGTTCCTCCATATCCTTCCTCTCCTTTTCTTAATATTCTTTCCTCCTTTTCTCTAAAAAATCTTTCTTTCTCTTATCTACTTCTGCATCTCTTATTTGTTTGGTAAGTTATTCTTGAGAAATATCTCCTTCCTTC
This sequence comes from Picea abies, assembly GCA_900067695.1. Lineage (NCBI taxonomy): Eukaryota > Viridiplantae > Streptophyta > Pinopsida > Pinales > Pinaceae > Picea > Picea abies. Next base: position 11,395 of record CBVK0100543134.1, on the reverse strand, counting down.
TTCCTCTTGAGTTCTTCCTCTGTCTTCCTTTGAAGTTCTTGTTCTTATATAATATTATATTTTCTCCTTGCATGGATTTACACTCATGTTCTTTCTTTATCCTTTATTCCTCTGCTTTTCTTTCTTCCTTTTTTTTTCTTGATTCATCTACTTCCTTGCTTGAAACAACTCTTTGAATTATGATCTTCATTTTCTCCTCTAGTCAAGGAGCCAAAAATAGTCACATTTGGATTGGCCTTCCTTTTTTCCACCTCTTGCTAATATCATGCGTTCTTTGTGAAGATCTATTCCTGCCACTTTTCATGTGCATAGGGACAAGTAATTGATACATTTTCAACATGTTTGAGTACTAAACCTTTGGGATAATGCCTCCTAAATGTACCAGTCTTGAATCTATATTCTATATGTATTTGTCCTTCTTGCTTCGCATGTTTGGTATCTTCGAAAAAATAGTACCCAATTTGAAAGTTGTAAGGTATGAATATTCTTTTCTTATTCTTCACCAAAGTAGTGTTGAAACATTGCATAATGGATTGATAAAATATTTCACTGAACACCAAACTTTCCAGGACATAGGATGGAAAGCGTTGGGGTGGACAAGTTGCTCCATAGATTCATAGATACATGTGTTTCTACTCAAAATACCAATTTTCAATGTATCCAATAACTTTCTTAGATTGTTTAGATAGTTAAGGGAATTCTTTCCTAAATATAAGGGTGTACAAGTGTGCTATAAAGAAATCACAGATTAAATAATATAACCTCTTATACTTATTATCCCATAACATGTAGAAGTAAACATGTATAGGAGGTTCTCATATTTTCCAGCTGAGCAACAATATGGGGAAAGAATTATTTTCACATATTATGTCAAACAAAAAGGAAGCCATGTGAAATGAGGATACCACACCTGGCTTAGGGTTTTGGCTTGTTCTATTTTGGTGATGAGTTGCTTGGATATTATGGCTCCCCATTTGAACCTTTTCCCCCACATGGATATGGTGCAAGCTAACTGAATCCATCCTTTCATAAACTAGGAGCAATCATTTTCCCCATACAAACTACACAGTAATATCATAAGGCACATGTAGGACTTTTTCATACCAGTGGTAGGGTATCGACATCCTGACCTATTGAAGAAATTGTTATCCTCTTTCCATTAGTTTTCCAAAATTTTGTTCACGTCGTATTTTTGATAAAAGGAATCCAAAAATTATTTATTAAGAAAATCATTGGGCTCATGGAATTTGTAATATATAGTAACATCCTATGGGAGTAAGGCTTTGATGCACTCTCCCTTCTTGTTACTAATTAGACAAATTTCTATAATCCATTTGGTTTATGATCCACTCTATTAATTCAATACAAGGAAACATTGGTCCCCTTGTTGCATATGGGTGTAACCTGGAGCACCTAATGTTTTAAAGGACCTCATCATCTACCACTCCAAGATCAAGGTCATTGTGTGGTGTTGATTTTAAGTAATTATAATCCTTAAATTTAATAAAAAGGTCCTTCCACCTAGGGATATGGAATTATGGGATAGTGATTCCAGTGCTAGGTTCTTTGTCTCCATATAAAGGTATCTATATATAGAATTTATTCAGGTATAACTTGGTGACATATTCTAATCCCTTCATAGTATGTGCTTCCCCTCCCTAAGTCGATGATGAGATAGACCCCTCTTATGGTTCTTTTCCCCTTGTTATGGTTTCTTCGGAGCTTTCCAAACAAAAGTATTACTCAAAGGAATTTACCTAAAACCATCAAAATTTAGTAACATGAGATGATATTTATTATCCAATAATCGATTAGGCCAAGGAGAAGGATGAAACTATGAATTTTTCCTGACCTTACAAATAATTGATGCCATTACCAACTTGACTAGTACCACTGTCTAGAAATAAGATAGGAAACCGCACTTTTTCTTTTGTGGAGGATATTGATCAAACAATACTTCCAATTTGTAGAGGAGACGATTCTTATCACTAAGAAAATTGAATGATTTCATTTTTTGAATGGGTTTCTATGACATGAGAGATAGATATGAGGGTAAGAAAAGGAATCAAATTTTGATCGTGACGATCGGATTTTGCAAATATTTATTTGTTAAATGCTATCAACATGTCTCTATTGAGGGGTTTGGATTCCATTTTTCTCAACAGTAGGAATCACACCTGAATATGAGGCCCAATGGGAAAATTACACTCTTGTTCATTTCAAATAGTGTGATTATCTAGTTTAATAGTATGACAATCGTTCGATGGGATTTAATATTTGTTGGTTTTATCCCTTTGATATTTCTCTATTTTTGGAAAAGTTTTTCTTGTCATTTTTTTTAGAAAATAATTATGATTAAAGACTATGGGGTTCATGAGAAATACAACCAATCAAGCAAAATAAATCATGTAGAATAATGCAATTCCTCTTAAAGATAACTTCTTAGAAGAAACCTAGTCATAAATAACAAATAAATTGATCTATATTCTCCCTAGGAATACTTCTCTGGAAAAATTAGATAACAATTGTTACACATGCATGTATATAGATATCTAGAGACTTGTCAATTGATTAATAAATAATTCTAAATTTATTAATCAATGAATTAAAGCTTCAACATACATCGATATGCAAATTTAAACAAAAGATAAGATATCAATGAAAGTAATATTCAAGATTCACGAGATAGCTTGGTAAAAATAACATCTTACTAGGCATCGATACAAAGACAACAAAATGTAGAACAATCCACACTGTAATTTCATATCACTCAATGGTTTCAACACAATTTCAGGCTCCAGCAGAGCTTCGTATTAACTCATAAATAATTCTTGAACACAATAAATAAAAAAATGTTATTATTTCCAAAGGTTCTTTCTATTGGGAGTACCTTCTTATTTATACAAATTTAAAAACTAAAGAAACATCCACCTCATTGGATAAAAACATATAGATAGTATCTTGAGTCATGACAACTTGGGTGATCTAGGTGTCCCTAGGATTGCATTCTCATCCATCTAGTTGACCCTTCTATAAATTTTGGCACAAGTATCACCGAAATGGAATCGATGTTGATCCATCAACATGCTTAACTCATGTTTTTTGTCACAGAATCATAGTGTACTTCTACATTCTACCAATCGGTTGCTCCATCCGTTTGATGATCCTAAATTTATCGATGAAATATCTTTTCATGTGACTTCATTCTATAATGACTATCTTACTAATTTCATCCTTATGTTTTTTGATTGATTGTTGCAAATAAATTCATACTTCATCAATCGATCAAAATTCTATAGAAGAGCCAAAAGTTGGTAATTGAATATATTACATTAACTAGTTTAACTTCTCCCAAATCTAGTGGAAATATTCCCACTCTTCCTCCACTTTATCTCTGGGATCATTTGCAATATTATACCAATGTTTAGTTATTGAGTGCATTTGATCTAACTACTCATCCGATAAAAACTCGATATGGTGGTCCTCTTCTCCTTTTTCTTTCTATACTACTCGGATGAACTCAACTTTCTCGAAGGCATCAACTCCTTTCTCTTCCCACTGAAGCACTTCCTTATAAGTGATCCCAAATAACAAGGACTCTTTCTGGAGAGAAATCACCTTCATTACTAAGTCTTCTTGCACCTTAAGGTGTTTTTCATGTACCTATAGTAGGTATTTATTTAAGTTTGTTACCCCTCCATCCTCTTGATGATATTGCGCTTGGTGTTTAAGGGAGGATATTTCAATCCTAGCTTTCTCCAACTCTTTCTTCCATAATTTCCTTATCCAAGGAGGCTTGTGCGATGCACAGTATTGTTGAATAGAGTTGACTAATCTTAGCCTTCTTGGTGTCTATTATGACCTCTTCCGAGGTGCACAACACATTTTTGTCCAGTTTGGTTTCCCTTTTTCAATGAGTCCTCTTGACTATATATTTTTTCTTTTTATCATAAGATAAAGACTCCAAGTCATCCACATTCTCCACTAGTTGAGGAATGGGATGATCACCCTGGGACAATATATTACTTAGACTTATAGGATTATAAAATTGATATGATATAAGGTCCTGATTTATTTATTTGGCCAAAGGATTCTTTCTTACATATATTTATTTCTCACTCGTCTTCTTATCATTGGTGGTAGTTTCTTGGGTTTTATCTTGGGTTTCCTCATTCGTCTTTTGTCCCAGAGATGATGACCTATCTAGAAAAATTTCATCTGGATTCTCAGTATCTCCATAATCCTTTGGAACTTTCTCAGGGGTGGTGCTAGTGTCTCATTTCATTTCCTCAACATGCTCTGTGTTTTCTCCACCTATGTAATTTTCTTTACTTTGGTTGTTTTGTTGCTCGTCACCTATCATAGTAACATTGTTAAGAACCAAATATCAAAATAGCATAAAAACCTCAAAATAAGTACTCAATGCCTTGAAAAAGAGAGAATTTCATATAATAATCCTCTTCGAGGGGGAAACCTCCTTATAGACCCCATAAATTTACAAATACAAGATGATTCCAAATGAAAACATCTCCTTGGTATATATAGAAGACTAGGAGGTACAATTACAACTAATGGACCCAAGCCAACATAAATAAAATAACAATACTAATGTAACATACCCCAATTAAGGGGTAATGTACCACTATTTAGGGCTTAAAATCCCCCTCCCCTTCAGAAAAGTGTTGTCTGCAACACTTGGATAATTTTGGATGCTTCTGTATAAAAGACTCATCTTCCCAAGTGGAATATTCAACATGTAGTTTCTTACACTTAATGAGATACTCTTAAATGGATCTATTCCTTAGCTAGTGAATTCTTGTGTCAGTGATAGCTTATGGCTCCAACATGATTTTTCCTTCCTCTTCAAGTTCTGGAAATATAGTTTGAACTGGAATCTTGTCACCTATAACCTTATTTAAGAATGAAACATGGAAAACTAGATGTACTCGTGAAGATGCAGACAACTCCAATTTGTATGCCATAGTACCAATCTTTTGCAACACCTTATAAGGGCCATAGTATTTTGGTGATAATTTATTATCCTTCTTAGATTTTTTGAGGGACATTTGTTTATATGGTTGTAGTCTTAAAAATACCCAATTCCCTACTTCAAAACTTATTTCACTGCAATGTTTATCTTCTTTTTGTTTCATGCGATTTTCTACCATGTTCAGGTTGTCCTTTAAGAATTGGAGAACTTGGTTTTGATGCTCAGTGTGATCTTCCATTGCTTGAAAATTATATTTTTATTTTAGAGAAGAAGTGATGGGTGATGGGTGATGTCCATAGAGTGCCATAAATGGTGTCATTTTTGTTGTAGTATGAAAGGAAGTGTTATACCACCATTCTTCCAAGGGTAACCACTTGGACCATTGATTTTGTTTATAAGAGAAAAAGAAATGAAGGTATCCTTCCAGAAACTTCTCACTGTCTCAGTTTGTCCATCAGGTTGAGGATGATAAGAGTAGCTATGAGCCAATTGAGTACCTAAACAAGAAAATAATTATGTCCAAAAATGTCCAGAGAAGATGGCATCTATGTCACTTACAATAATCTTTGGGCTTCTATGTAGATTTTGAATTGTCCCCATGAATGCAGTGGAAACTGTATTGGATTTGACAGCATGAGAGAGTGTACAAAAGTGTGTGTACTTGGTCAGTCTATCAAAAATCACCATGATGAAAATCTTTCCTTCATACTTCAGTAACCCTATGATGAAATCCATGGAAACCTCCTCCCATCACTGACTTGGGATGGATAGTGGTTGTAAAAGACCTGGTGTCTTAATGTTTTCCACCTTATTTTGTTGGTAAACGAAAAATTTTCACACAAACCTTTGAACATCAGTTTAAGGCCATCCCTAAAAAAATTCTTCTTGACATTGTGGTAGGTTTTCAAAAATCCTGAGTGCCATCCTACCAGAGAGGTGTGCAATTCCAAGAGTACCTTTTGTTTGAGTTGGGAGTTCTTACATAAATATAAGAGATATTTGTACCATAATGAATCATTTTTGCATGTAAATGTATCTGATGCACTAGAATCCTACTGCAATCTTTGAATGAGAGTCCACACCTTTTCGTCATTCTTCCATTCATTCCTTGTTTCTATTATCCAATCAGGTTGGATGATCAAGATAACATAGAGAAAGGCCTCAACATATTCATCCTTTCTTGAGAGTGCATCTGCCACAACATTTTTCTTCCCTTTTTTGTAGATGATTTCAAAATCATAACCCAACATCTTGGTCACCCATTTTTTTTCTTTTGAAGATAGTCATTGTTCCAAGAAGTATTTAAGACTATCGTGATATTTTTTGACTTTGAAATTCCTACCTATTAGGTAAGGATTCCATTGCTTCAATGCATGTAGTATTTCCATCATTTCCTTCTAATAAATGGGTTTGTGTAAGTCCTTTCCCTTGAGTGGTTGGCTTTCAAAAGCAAGGGGCCTTCCTTATAGCATTAGAACAATACCAATGCCATTTCTAGAGGCATCACATTCCACAATAATTTTTTTTTTGAAGTTTGGTGTTGTCAAGATTGTAATTTTTAAACCTGCGAAGTAAAGTAATGCATATAGATTCTTAAGCAAAACAAAAATTAATCAATGGCTCATTCACATAGTAAAAAAAGATTTATACCGGAAACCCTCAACTGGGGAAAACCTTTCTTATATTCATTATCTCAAATTTCACCATTCACCATACAATATATACAATGTTTTTAGGTATTCCGTAGATACCAAAACCATAATCCATTAATCCAGGATTAATTCAAAAAACCGCTAAAAATAGCAAAAACCGCGCAAAAAACAAATTGAGGCGCTGCCCCGGGCTACCGCCCATTGTCGAATGATGCGTGTAACCAGGGGGGGCATACTTGACCCCCCTAGGAAGCGCCTGATGCACATGACACAAAGAGCACTACTAGAGGGATCTCTAGACACAGTTATCAAACTTGACATGCCCACACACACACATGCAAAGAATATCACCCACACACACACATGCAAAGAATATAACATATACCCAACATTCTCCCACTTGTTTTTTTCTTTTCATCCATGGGTCCATAGGGTTATATAGTCAACAATCCAGGGCAGCAATGCAAATTATTACTCTACACCAGGAGAACTTTTCTATGCTCACGGACTTTGTCAATAAATCTGCAACATTCTTGAAAGTGTCAACCTTTTCCAGCAACACATTCTTTTCCTCAACCATGTCTCTCACAAAGTGATACTGAAAATCAATATGCTTTGTCTTCGAATGATAAGCTGGTTTCTTTTCCAGGAAGATTGCACTCTGACTGTCGCAATCTAATCTCACTACTTTTTGTACCAACCCAATACCTGAACACAATCTATGTAACCATATTGCTTCCTTGTTTGCATGAGTGGCTTCCATGTATTCAGATTTTGTAGTTGAGAGTGCTACTACAACTTGTCTTTTTCTCATCCAACTAATTTCTCCTCCAAATAGATTAAACACATACCCACTTGTAGATATTCTACGACCCAGATCTCCAGCCTAGTCTGCATCAACAAAGAAATGTATGTACACCACTCTATCCAATCCTGGTCTTTCTTGGTAGCACAATCCATAATTGGTAGTGCCACACAAATAACTAAAGACTTTATTTACTATTGTCCAATGATCCTTCACTGGTTTTGACATATACCTGCTCAAAACTCCCACTGCATGTGTAATGCTCGCTCTAGTACAAACCATTGCATACATCAAACTACCAACTGAACAGGCATATGGAACATGGGACATGTTCTCTTCTTCTTCCTGTGTCTTGGGGCACTGATCTACAGATAACTTTACACCTATAGGAATAGGAACCTTGACCAGTTTACTTCCATGCATATTTAACCTCTGCAATATCATCTCAACATATTTTCTCTAATTCAACCAGATTTTCATGTTTGCACGATCTCTTTTAATCTCCATTCACAGAATGAAGTTAGCAACACCAATATCCTTCATGTCAAGTTTGGAGGATAGCTGAGATTTCACCTCCTTGATAACATCCATGTTATTTACTACCAACAACATGTCATCAAGATACAACACTACATAAATGAAGTGATTACCAACCTGCTTGGAATATACACAGTAATCATCCCTACTTCTCACAAATCCCAATCCAAGGATGTATGTGTCAAAATTTTGGTACCACATCCTAGGTGATTGCTTCATACCATATAGTGACTTCTTTAGATTACAATACAGCTCTTTCTTTGCCTTTACTACAAAGCCTTATGGCTGCTTCATGTAGATTTCTTCTTCCAGATCCCCATGTAGGAATGTTGTCTTCACATCCATCTGTTCCACTTCAAGATCAAAAGAAACAACAATAGATAAAAGAAATCTAATAGAAGTTAACTTAGCAACAAGAGAAAAAATCTCACCAAAGTCAATTCCCTCTACCTGGGAATAACCTTTTGCTACTAACTGATCTTTTTATTTCTCCACTTTTCCTTCTGCATTAAACTTCTTCTTGAACAACCATTTTCTACCAACATATTTTCTTCCAGCTGGAAACTCAACTATATCCCATGCCCCATTATTATCCAAGGAATCCATTTCTTCAACCATGGCCTTCTTCCATAGTTTATTATCCTCTGAATTCACTGCTTCCCTGATAGTTTTGGGATAATCATCAGTAATAGATAAAGCAAAATTGGAATGGAAATCAAGTGGAATATACCTTTCTAGTTTCCTTCTTTCTCTCTCTGATCTCTTCAATACTGGGGTATGAGGTTCTTCTTCTTCTTATGCTTCATCTTCTTTAGATGATTCAGACTTTGCATCATCCAAATCTAGCTCTATTGTCTCAGGTTTGTCTTGCCTTGGTAGGAATTATTGTTTGGAAACATCTTTTACCTCTCTAATAACAACATCTTGACTCTAAAAAATATTCTTAGTTTCTGGGTTCCAAAGATTATAACCTTTCACACCATATTTATAACCAATAAAGATACACTTTTCAGATTTTGTATCCATCTTACTCCTATTTTCCTTTGGAACATGTACATAAGCATTGCAACCAAACACTCTAAGATGTTGAGGAGATGATTTCTTTTCATTCCATACCTTGAGTGGAGTTTTTTCATCCAACTCTGATGAAGGTGATCAATTGACCAGGTAACATGTTGTACCCACTGCCTCTGCCCATAATTCTTGTCCTAACTTGGCATCGATGAGCATGCTCCTTTCTTTTTCCATCAATGCCATTTTCATCCTTTCTGCAACTCCATTCTATTGAGGAGTGTATGGATTAGTCTTCTGCCTTGCTATACCACACTTCTTACAAAATTATTTGAATTCATTTCTGCAGAATTCTCCACCATTATATATTCTCAATACCTTTGTTTTCTTCTCTATCTGATTTTCTACAAGAGCCTTAAACTCTTTAAATTTATCAAATACCTCAGATTTCTTTCTAAGAAAATAAATCTATGTGTTCCTTGAGAAATCATCTATGAATGAAACATAATACATAGACTTACCTAGTGATGGAACATGCACAAGTCCAAACACATCACTGTTATCAACTCTAAGATCCCCTTTGCTCTTGTAGCACCAGATGGGAATATTACTCGATTATGTTTACCATATATGCAATGTTCACAGAAATCAATATCCAGAGTGCAATTAGACATACCTTCAACCATGCCTTTACCATGTAGTGTTCGAAGGCCCTTTTCTCCAATATGCCCCAGTCTTTTATGCCACAACATGGTCTTCTTTTTAGGGACGGTATTGGTCTTGTCTTCTTTATTTGTTTGCTCAAGGACAGAATTGTTACACCCATTAGTATAAGTGCTTCTCAACAACTTGTACAGAGTTCCATACTGAACTCCCCTCTTCAACACCATTTCTCCTCATACCATCTTGCAAGTGTTATTTCCAAATACAGTATCTACTCCTACATCATCCAAATTGCTTGCATATATTAGGCTCCTGGCAAGTTTTGGAATGTGCAGAACCCCAGGGAGATATCTAATCCTTCCATATTTTAGCAACAACTTAACCCTTCCACATCCCATGATTTTGGTTTTCGATTCATCTCCTAGGAATACATCATCACCATCGTATTTTTCATATTCAGAGAACCACTCCTTGTGAGGAGTCATATGGTATGATGCACCTGAGTCGATCAACCATACATCACAGTCTGCATGTGTACCTGTAGATGCTAGGTAAACATCACCTCCTTCTTCAGTGGAGGTTTTTGCCTCTGTGGAAGAGGTACTATTAGATCCCTTTGGTGTTTCAACCTTCTTAGACTTGCAATATTTCTTATAATGCCCTATTTTACCACACTTCCAGCATTTCCTCAAAGATTTTCCTGGAGACTTAGATCTACTTATAGATTTATATCTCCCCCTCAAAGGCTTACCAAGATTTTTGTCTTGGGTATGGCCTCTTACAAATAAATCATCTGTGCTATGACTATCCATGCTTTTCTGCCTCATCTCTTCAGATAACAAGGATGAAACTACATCCTCATACTTCAATGTAGATTGAGTGGTACTACCAATTTCTACAACTAGATTATCCCAAGAGTCTGGCAAAGAACATAAAAAAGTAATACATTTATCTTCTTTTGCAATCATAATATTAACAGAGACAAGTTGACTTACCAGAGTATTAAAGGCATTTAGATGTTCTATCACATAATGTCCATCTTCCATCCTAAGATGATACAACTTCTTTCGAAGAAACAACTTGTTTACCAGGGAATTTTATTGATACAAATTCCCCAACTTATCCCATAGTTCCTTGGCTGTATATTCTCCTAAGACATTCAACAACACCAAATCTCCCAGATAGACTCAAATAGTACTCCTTTCTCTTCTTTCCAACTTCTCCCAATCTTCCTTCGACATACCAGTAGGTGGTGTACTAGTAGTTTGTGTACTAGTAGGTTGTGTACCAGTAGCCTGTGTGCTAGTACAGTGTACCAGTCGGATGTGTACCAGGATCCAAAACGATCAATTGTTCTTTGTCTACAAGAAGTTCCTCCATCTTGAGCTTCCATAGCTCAAATTTTTTACCATTGAACTTTTCTATCTCGATTCTAGAAGAGCTCACCATTCCTCTTTCTATACTCGAATCTCCACTACAAAAGATCCCACTAAACACAGGTTTATCATACATCCAAGATAAACTTGATCTATCAAGACCGAGCCAAACCCTCAACAACAAAGGTGTCCCTTTGAAGCCAAAAACGAGCTTTGATACCACATGTAATTTTTAAACCTGCGAAGTAAAACAATGAATATAAGAAAGGTTTTCCCCGGTTGAGGGTTTTTGGTATAAATCTTTGTGTACTATGTGAATGAGCCATTGATTAATTTTTTTTTTGCTTAAGAATCTATATGC
>CBVK0100543133.1:0-17881 GCA_900067695.1 Picea abies | reverse complement strand
TAATCCATAAAACCGAGATTATTTTTAGTAAACCGCTAAAAATAGCAAAAACCGCCCCCACAAAAAATTTGGGGCGCTGCCCCGAAAAATGCGCATAACCAGGGGGGGCATACATGCCCCCCCATGGGACCCCCCTAGGAAAGTGCCCAACGCACATGGCACAAACATAGCACTACTACAAGGGATCGTTAGACGCAGTTGTCATATCTAACACGCCCACACACACACATGCAAAGAATATAACACATACCCAACATATATACCACACATGGGAGGTTGTTGAGGACTTCTAGGAGGTAGTTACACATGTTCATAGGTTGTTACAGGTTATTTTGGCATTGACTTTACTATTTTATTGAGGAGCACCCTAGTTGAGGAACCACATGTGCCACTTCACATTAAATGCCCACACATTGTATTTGGCTCTTGGCATAGTTAACATATTAAACACATCCCTAATTAAATCAATGCTAGGGATTATGGAATGATTGGATTCATAGTGCTAGACTTCCATATATTAGAAGGTTGTTTGAGGGTTTATTTGCCATTGTTTTGAAAAATGTATGGTCTCTCTTAGATTTGAAATAATATACACTTTGACACACGTGATATGGTACCCAAGCTAAGCATAAATTCTCTCACGTTGCTGGCATAATTATGCACAATTTACATAGTGGATAAATTGATTGGGTACTTCTTTTGACACTTGGAATTCCTCACTATTTATTGTGTTAATGTTGGTAATTGCATCATGAATGTTGATATTTGTAATGTATTTCTAAACTTGGTTGATATGTGGATTGAAAACATTGCTTATGTAACATAATTTCATCATTGTTCTAAATATTCCCTTTCATGATAATAAACTTGTGATGAATCTTATCTGAATTCTCTTGAGATGATCAATATCTGTTAATATTGGATCATTATCTCATGATTATGATATGCTCTAATACACAACAATTATTGTCCCTAAAACACTAATATTTAAATACTTTCTTGAATACTACATGGGATTTATCATGGTTAGCTGGTAATGATTGCACACTTTGGAATGTTCTAAGTGCACTATTCAGATCATTGTTCTATGGTTACAAAAATTCCTAGGTTAATACAAAAGTGTGCATGTTACAATGGGTGATAATCCCATTATCAATTAATGACATTTGACTGTTAATAAATGAGTGTATGATCCACACCCAATTTTTTTTCCTTTGTTGTTAATTATTAACAATAGTGCATCTATGTTTTCCTTGGAGGTCATTACAAACATATAAGTATTGGCATATTGTCTCTAAGTTTTTGAATGGTGCTTTGATGATGACAACATAAACTCTCAATCTGTGATGTTAATGATATGATAAATTAATGATGCAATCACTATAATCTCTTGATCACATGTCATTGTGCAATTGGATACATATTTCATATCTTGATGGTAATTCATGGTACATGGTTTATTGAGAAAGACTTGTCTTTTACTTTATGTTGTGGTTGCAACAACTCCCATTAATTTCTTCCATTCCAGGAGAAATTGAATGGGCCCCCATTTCTAAATTTCTACATGAATTATGAGGCATAAGAGTGGTTCATCAAGTCTAGGTAATTTTTTAAGGTGTACGGAGGAAGAACTCCATTGCTATACCTTCTCGGCCTCTCAAAATTATGGTTTTAATCCTCGTATGTTTGAAAACTACCTTTTATTTCTCTATCTTTGTTCAAATTTCAATGTATTATTTAATTTTGGTTTCCCCTTAAATCTCTTTTATAACTATGATCTTGCATAGGGAGTATTTAGATTCATACCCATTCGCAAGCCTAATCAAGTCCAGTATATCGTATATGCGCCATTGAAAAGTTATTTTATCTTGATCACATGAAATTTTTGAAAACCGACGTTCGAAAGACTATCATAATCTCATCCTCAGTTTCCCTTCCATTATAATGATGAAATACATTTGTGAACTTTTCCTTTTGAAATTTGAAGCCCAAAATCCTATTAGATGACCCAATTTGAACTCCTCTTTTTGGAATGTCAAAAGTTCTAAATCTTTCACAATGTATCTCTTCCAATAGAATTCCTCTGAAAAAGCCTTTTTATGAGATTTTATAGTCATGATATAACCTTCTTATTTCCTCTCGAAGACTAAATTTCAAGGATTATATTTTATTTCTTCAAAAGTTATGGTTTGTGTTTGGATTCAATAAACCTTTTGTATTATTTTGCTAATGCTTAATCACTCTTTACCTTTCATAGGATTGTCATGGAACTCTTCCCAAGACTAATTCTTGAATATTTGTGTAGAGACCCATTTCCAAGTTTTCCTCATGATTAAGTGCTTGTATTACTTCTGAATCAATCCTTCCAAAGAATATCCAACCGATACATTGTTTTATAAGTCTTCATTAACGACTAATTTTACATTTTAAACTCTCCCCGCAAACTTAACCTTTGACACTTATGTTATATATCTTTGAAGTTTAATCATAAAAGGTTATATTAACGAAGTACGTATAAACAAGTATACCCCTTTCCTTTTACTACGCATGCATTCGTATGCTTCGCAATACTAAACCCCAAATATTCCTTCGGGGAATCTCTATCATATTATATCATCAGCTAATCACTTGGTCACTCTCCTAGGGGGATATTTCTGAAATGAGATCTTTTGAGTACATTGTTTCCAAAAACACCTTTCCGAAGAGACTCTTCTAATAGACTTGTTCCTAAAAATGTATTCGGAAAGGGATTTCTTGATACAAGTCTTTATGATAAAAAAATCTCTCCAAAATCTCTCCTCTGACAACATTCTTCCTAAAGATTCCATTCAACAACATTAATGAAGTTGTACATTTCCTACCTGTTGCAAGCTAGGGCCTTTTTGCATTGATTGCAGAAGCCATAGGTCGTGATTAGACATTAAAAACCTAATTTGGAACTCGTAATGCTCATTTTTCGAAGAATCAAGAATAAAAGGGCTCTGCAGAAAGGATTTCCTAGTTAATGTAGATTTACAGCGATAAATTGTGAAGCTTTTAGGTATTATCACGGTTAATTTGAGAAACTCTTTTTACAGCAATAAACTGTGAAGCTTTCAGGTATGATCACGGTTAATTTGATAAACTCTTTTCTTTCACTTATACAGATCTGAAATACTTATTGTTTCTCTATATTGTTTAGGAATTTAAAAACATAATATGTGTTGAGCTTAGACACGAAGGGGAAAAACACCCACAACAAATGTTGTCACCCCAACAAAAATTCCAAATGAACGTTTTTTATCCAATACAAACTACTTCAATTGGGATGTAGGAATGCCCAACCTAGAATGATATGTATAAAATATTCATCAATGAATATTTTCCATCGAATATGAAGACCTACATGTATATCAGAATATCAAAAAGATTGGAATATATGATTTTTTTTGCACGGCCTCCACTCTTCCATTATAGTGATGTTGTGAGGTGGGTATTCTACCATTTAGATGAAGATACAACCACATTGATTAATGAGTTGAGAGCCCCTATATCCACATCAAATCCAGACATCATTCAAGCCAAATATTATCTACAAGAGCTTGATGTCTACTTGAATAATCCATTCTTAGAAAAATTCAGAGAGGACCACCAAGGCTTTGTCAAGTTAGTAGAAGAATGGTGGAGTGAAGACAAAGAATTCACTCAGAAGGACAATAGGTCATACCCAATATAATATTTAAATAATCCCTACTAGTTGTTGCAATCTATGATCTACAGGTTGTACGGTGAAGAAACCTACATGCATTTTAAGATCGAATGGACGCCAATAACATACTATATGCTCGAGGCAGGACATGACTTCAACTAGCTGTAGATACTTGCATTCAACATCTTCAAAAATTCCAGAGAGGCCCCAGGACAAAGAAAACCCAGGTTTTTACATGTCCTCATATCTGATAGATGTTGTTTTTTCTTCCATAAGTTTTCCTGCTATAGGGTGGGACTGGAACCCTAGCCTACCTCCTATCCATATATATTTATTTAAGTTGTGGGATGACAATTATAAGATGTAACTGTATGATATTTGTGATCATTTCATGGAACCATTGTTTTAGGTTATATTCAACCATCATCCTCACATATTATCTCAAGGAGTTATTGAAGCTCTTAAATACATATGGGACTGGTATATGGGAAAACACTACACCTATACAGGGTATTTGGTTGCATAAATGTCCCACATATTCTTCCTAAATATGTCCCTAACAAGCTATTGGGTAGGGAGATTTCCTATTAGACAGTAGAGGAAGGGATAACTTCATTTCTAGTTGCACATTGTAAGAGAATTTGGCCCAGGTTTCTCATCAAAGTGGGAAGGTTCAATCTATTGAATGTCTCTCATGCTAAAAAGAATTTGTAGTCCTGAAATAAATATTTCTATGTAGAGGTGAAGCTGGGAAACATGATCTGAGAGGTATTTTGAGAGATAACATTAAATTTTTGGGGTTCATAAACCATTTGTTCATGATGCCAATTATTTATAGGATATTTTCAAGGGAGTCCTATCCTTTGAAGAGGTATTAAATAGGATTTGGGTTGAACCAGAAAAAGAAAAATTACACAGGGAGGAAGAAGAAAGAAGGAAAATAATCAAATAACAATGGGAACTACTGATGGATAGGGAGAAGGATAAAAAAGAGGAAAGAAATAAAGTAGAGGCAACCAAAGAAGAAGAAAGGTATAAGAGGGATATGGAGGAAGAAGAATGGTTCAAACAAAGGGAGAAACAAAAACAAGAGGAGGAAGAAATAAGAAAAAAGTAAGAAGAGGAAGAATATAAGAAGATAAGAAAAGAAAAGAGTTAGAGGAAGGGAAAAATATTAAATCAGAGGAATAGAAAATGAGAGAGTTAGAGGAAAAGATAAAAAAGGAGGATGTGGCCCGAAAGGCTGCAGAAGAAGAAGGAGGAAGAGAAGAAAAAGAATGTAGAAGCAAAAAAGAATAAAAAGGAGGAAGCAATCTGAAAAGTTGTTGAAGTAGGACAAAAGAAAAAATAAGACCAAGAGAAAAGGGAAGAAAAAAGAAAGAGGAAGGAAGAGGAATTAACAAAAGTCAAAAGTCGAAAGAAGAGAAAAATGGATGAGGATAAAAACAAACAGGCAAGCCCTAGCATTGTCAAAGGGATTACACTAGTGAATACATCTATTAATGTTGGTACCATTTTTTGCATGATGCCAATGATTCAGAGGATATTTTCAAGGGAGCCATATCCTTTGAAGAAGTATTAAATAGGATTTGGGATGAACCGAGAAAATAAAAATTACATAAAGAGGAAGAAGAAAGAAGGAAAATAATCAAATAACAATGGGAACTATTGATGGATAGGGAGAAGGAGAAAGAAGAGTAAATAAAGAAAGCAGAGGAAACCAAAGAACAATAAAGGTATAAGAGAGATATGGAGGCAGAAGAAAGGTTCAAGCAAAGGGAGAAAAAAAAACAAGAGGAGGAAGAAATCAAAAAAAAGTAGGAAGAGGAAGAAGCTAAGAAGAAAATACATGAAGATAAGAAAAGAACAAAGTTAGAGGAAAGGAAAAATACTAAATCATAGGAAGAGAAAAGGAGAGAGTTAGTGGAAAAGATAAAAAAGGAGGATGTGGCCCGAAAGGTTGTAGAAGAAGAAATGAAGAAGAAGGAGGAAGAGAAGAAAAATAATGTAAAAGAAGAAAAGAATAAAAAGGAGGAAGCAATCTGAAAAGTTGTTGAAGCAGGACAAAAGAAAAAATAAGAACAAGAGAAAAGGAAAATGGAATAAAAAAGAAAGAGGAAGGAATAGGAATTAACAAAAGTTGAAATATGGAAGAAGAGAAAATTTGATGAGGATAAAAACAAAGAGGTAAGCCTTAGCATTGTCAAAGGGATTACACTAGTGAATACATCTATTAATTTTGGTACCCATTTGAGCTCAATACCAAGAAATTTCTCATACTATTCTCAATTGATAGAGTTAGATGATGTTGTGGTAGTTGTAGGTGAATAATATTACAACTCAAAGAGAGGAATTGAGAAAAGGTCAACTAAAATGAAAAGAGGTGAAAACCCTCACAACAAAGGATCTTCTGACAATATGATTTCGTGGAAATTGAGACCAAATCCTCAAGTCAATGCCCTAGATATTGCTTCATCCTTGAGTGAATTTGCAGGGGAAAATTCAACCTCTCTGTGTGAGTTAAGTGATACATTATATCTTTATAAGGAAAAGGTGGCAGAGTTGGAAGAACAATCAAAATTCTAGAAAGGTCATTTGGAGGAGGATTTTAAGCAACATGCCACTAAAACTAGAAAGATTCATAAGGAACAACTAGAAACACTAAAGAGGGAATATTCAAAGGATATAGAAAGAATAAAATATGAGCATCAAGGATAACTTGATCTTTTCGAGCAAATAAAGTTAAAGGTTATTGAGTATGGAGTAAAGATTTAGAAACTAGAGAAAGAATTTAAATAAATCCAATAGGGAGCACATGCCTGGATATTGTAAAAGAAGAAGCTAGCAGGGATAATGAAGAGCTAAAAGAAGCAAAAACGAGATTCTTCACCCAGTTAAATGTGATTCAAGATTATCAGGATGAGACCATTATCTTATCTCATAAGCTAGATGAAATAAATGTCTAGTACAGAGAGACAAAGCATGCATTTGACAAAATCATTCATTGACAAGAAAGGCTTGAAGAGACCCCTGCTAATCTATTCAAATTCACCAAGAAGGAATAGAGGAAGACGTAAATTGGATGGAAAAAATTATGTTAAGATGTTAAGGAAACCATCATCCTCTTTAATAAATCATGTTCCAGAATGTGGAACTCTGCAGATGAGTTGCTAGCGCAATTCAACATGCCAGTAAATGAGAAACTTTCTCAAGTAGGACCAAGAAAACTGAGGATAGTAGATTTGCAATACAATAGAGATAGTATTAAGCAAGCTATTGATTAGATAATTGATTTCAACAAAGACATCATGAGTAAATATTGAATACACCTAATCAAACAAATTGCAACTACAAATGAGTTTGTAAACAATATCCACATGGACCTGAAAAAGGAAGTTGCAGATAGAGTGTGTGATGGAGATATAGAACTCAAAAATTTAAATTTAAGTAAGTTGGAAGACATCACCAGAGAATATAAATTGTGTACGACCTATGTAGAAGACTTAGCCTTGAAGAAAGACTCATGATTTTTTGTATAATGTATATTTCTTCATGGAAGAGAAATTGTAAATAGAATAAGAGAAGTTGAAACGGTGAGGTATAACTATCATCTAAAATGATGATAGTTACAGAATGTAAAGAGGCTCTCCTTTTTTATAAAAGGGAGATACATCAAATATTTAGGGACTTTTGCTCATGATATTATCGTATGATCTATTATTTCTGAAAAAATAAAGAACATAAGGCATTTTTTAATTCATGCATGTTTGCAAAAATGTACAGGATTATTCTTTATATGTTTTTTCTTATGAGATTCTTGAATAGTTATTGTATGAACTATTTATATGCTTGTCATTTTAGATGCTTGTACATTTTTTTTATTTCTAATGGATACAGGGATAATTACAAGTCTACTCTGCAACTATTTGTGACTTAATCTATGGCTTTATTGTTTCAAAATATTATTGATTGACATGAACTATTTCTAAAATTAGTGATATTATTTTATGTTGTGTCTATCTTGTTAGAAAGGCTTATGATAAGGATAGGATTGAATTATTATATTAGGATAGGTAGCTTTAATTTTATATTATATAAGTAAATTCAAGTTTAACAAGAATTCTTTGGAGGACGATGTGTCCCCATTTTTGTAATTGAAACCCCTTAGGTGGAAAACAAGCCCACATTCTAGTTAGAAAGTTTCACCCCAAACAATATTAGGTCTAATTGGTACCTTTCATCGATAATTTTCCCTTACCTACTTGACATGCCATTTGGACCCCTCAATAGAAATGGTTCTAGAAGGAGAGAATTTTTGACAAATGACTAGCAAAGAATTGATAAACCATACCCATTCCAATCCACAAAGAAACCCTTATCATTGAATTGAATCTTAGTTTACAAACCCTGAGCATAACCTTGATACCCATCTGACTCCCATATAAACTCCTACCCAGTTTTCAACTCAATCAGGTGTGCACCCATCCAACCCCCTATCATCCAATTCTCAACTATACGAAGACAATGACATTGAACATGGGAGAGAACATGCCCATAAGTGTGTATTAACCCAATTGTGACATGGACAAATATGGTAATGACCTCTTGAATATCCTTTACCCGAGGGCAAAAGACAATTAATTTCTAAAGAATCAATCGTCAAAAACTCTTCAACCGAAGTCGAAATATCAATCAATAGATCCTATAATTATCAACTCATTAACATTTTATGAGTGGTAACTGACCCAACAAAGATAAAATTCAAATATTATTTATCTATCAGTGTTGGTCAACCACCCAGTTCCCCTCATTCTCGCCCAAATTCCCCTAAAAATCCCTATGAAGGAGAATACTCAGAGGAAGAACCATCAAGAAATAATCCAGGAAGTCCCAAAAACATGGATGGAGTAAATTATGATCAACCTAACAACCCACCCACCAATCAACCATGGATTTATCAAGATGATGTGGCAGTTTCAGGAACTCCTCATCCTTTACCCTAACATCTTGTGAAGTTTTTTTCTAAGTTTGATCTTGAAAAGAAAGATTCAACGGGATACCACATTAAAAAATCCATGTTTTTAGTAATATTGAAGAACGTGGAGCATGAGGATGTTGTGTGTAGATTAGTTCCATACACCTTTGAAGGTAAGGCATCTACTTGGTATTTTTCTTTAACACAAGGTTCAATAACTAGTTGGAATGATTTTGAGACTGATTTCACTGAAAAAATTGGAGATGATAAATCACCAACAGCCCTAGTGTTATAACTCTCCAGAATAAAAATGGATGCTAAAGAAAAGGTTAAAGAATTCAACCATATATTTTTTTCATTATTGAACAAAATCTTAGCCATTTCTAAACCTACTAATGATGTATCATTTGAATTTTATACTTCGACTCTACCAATTTCATTGGCCATGTTTGTAAAGAGAGATGAGAAAACTACTTTGGAAGACACATTTAAAGAAGCCATAAAAGTGGGAAAATACATTCTAAGCTTAAAGGATACCCTGTATAAGATCCTGAAAAATATAAGTCCACCAAAAAGAAGTTGCTTCTAACTAAACCTTCCACTAAGAAAAAGGATCAATATTCCATGGATATTGAGAGCCTATAAAGGATTATAAAGAAGCTCTAAAATGAAATTGTTAACATGAAAATGATTATTGGGGAAGGTACTTCAAACTCTAAGAAATTATTCAAATTCCCCCTTAAGCAGAGTATCCTTCCTACAACTAAGACATCTCCACCTACAAAGGGAATTAATATCAAAGACTTCCTCAATGTGTTTAAATCATGAGCATCTGCTAGTGAATCCCCCACATATGGAAAAGAAGAAGAAGAGGGAGAGGAGGAAGTTGATCAAAAAGATAAATATGAAGATACATAAGAAACATCTAGACAATAACTCAACTCATTTTTGGATAGCTCTCTCAAATTAGATAGAGAATATGAATATGAACATGTTGAAGAAATACATATGTCTCAGAATGCATATAATACTAGGAGTAAAATCAAGGCTTCAACATCAGATTCACCTTCCAATACTCAACTTACTCAAAAGACATCAAAAACTTAGAAATCCACTTCCACTACCAATGAATCATCATCTACAGTTGTTTTGAATAACCTTGAATATGACTTTGTGGAAGACTTGAAGAAGACTAAAGCTAACATTTTTTTTTGAGCTAATGAATTTACCTCAAATACAAGAAAAAATTATTAAGAATTTGTAGGGATCATCATTGAACACAGGAAAAGACACTAACATGGGAGGAATAAAGGAAAAGGATAAAGCTACCAAGAATACATATTATGGCAAAAAGACTACCAAAAAGAAATTTTCTATCAATGATTCCTTGATTGGAAAAGGTCAAGAACTACCACTCCCCCTTTATTATTGACATTTGAAATATTTAACAGGAATGTTCACAATTGTATGGTTGATTTGGGTGCCTCTTCTAATGTGATTCCATTTAAGTGTGTGAAAAAATAAATGCTAAACCTAAAAATTTTGATATTCAAATCATATAGTTGGATAGATCAAGTGTCAAGGTTATGGGAGAATTGAAGAATGTCTTAGTAAGAATGGTTTCCAATCCAAAGGTTCATCAGATAGTAGACATCATTGTGGTATAAATTCCTGAAACATGTGGACTGCTATTAAGTAGGGACTGGTCTTCACTTTTGAATGGATATGTTTCCACTAATTGATCTCAACTATGGCTTCCCTATAATGGAAAATACAATCATATAATATTTGATAAGGAGAGCTACATGAAGCATGTAGTTATATATATTAATGATTCAAATGATCCAATAATGTTTAATCAATTAATGTTGGGGAATTACAACTTGGACACTTTCTTTGGATATTTCACTGCTAAAATATCTCCACATATGGAATCACAGATGCAATATGAAATCCTTCATTGCACTCAGATTGTTGAGCTTGACTTTAATATAGTAGGTAAGAGAGATACTAACCCCAATGTACAAAATAATATAGTGGTAAAGACTAATTATGATGTACATACTAACCATGATGTAAAGACTAATTTAAATGTAGAAACTAATTCCAAGATAAATCCTCACATGTGGGCTTTGTTCTTTGATGGATATAATTCTAATGAGGGTGTAGGTGTTGGTTGCATTCTTAAAGACCCCAAAGGTAAGAAAACTTTCATAGCTTGTAGACTTGAGTTCCAATGTACAAATAATACTGCTAAATATGAAACCTTGATTCAAGGATTAAGAAAAGAAATGGATCTAAAAGTTAAATTGTTGAAAGTGTTTGGTGACTCTGAAATTGTCATAAGATAGGTACGGAATACTATACATTGCATTTCTAGTCATTTGAAACACTACCAGCAAGAGGTATGGGATTTAGTTAAGAATTTTGATGCTTTTAATATCAGTCCTATTCCTCGTTCATTAAAGTATGATGTTGATATTTTAGCTAATGTTGCTTCTAAACTAATTCCATCAGGGGGTATCATGCCTGACACTTTTTCTATGGAATTGTTATACATACCTTTAGTACCTGAAAATATAACAAATTGGAGGGTCTTTGAAAATGATCAGTAGATCATCATCTTCTTACATATGAAAGAAACATTTAGACATTCGACCATTGATGAACTCTAACATGACCATGATCTGAACGACCAAACGAAATGTTGGGGTACATGCTCAACTACATACTAAGTGAGATACTCATTTTTTCCATTTTTCTTACTATTTAGTAGGACTTATATTTATAGCATGTCTATTTATATCAGGTATGTTTTTGGTCAGTGGTTTCCTATATGTAATACCATGGGTTTCCAAAACCATGGGCTCATGAACCACCACTAAGCAAAATCCTATTTTTTAGGGCAAGAGCTCTTCTTTCCTTAATTTTAGGAGATAATTCTTATTTCATGGATAGAGAGCACAACTGAGTGAGAATATTGTTCTCCTAAGGAAGTGTGCATTACCCATATTATTCTTAGAGTTAACACATTTCACTTATTTACCTATTTTTAGTGACTTTCCATGTTTATGAAATTCTCTCTCAATTAGGACTTTAGTTCCATTCTTGGTCTCTAGTCTTATTATAGGAGAGTTTTTTTCTATTATGGAATGCACGTTGACTTCATGTAGAGTTATCATTGAGTTCACACCTATATTTTTAACCCTTTCTTATTATTAGCAACTTTTGAATTTAGTTAACTATTGCTACTAGGAGTGGTTGTTTTTTTAATTGAGCATGCACTTGGAAACCCCAACCTAGTGCGCATTACTCCTCTTATGGAGATTCCTATATATTTAACTCATGATCAAGGATTAATACAGTGTGATTCGATTTGGTTTATTAGTCTTTTATGTCTAAAGATTGATTATGTTTTTCTCTCTCCCCTCTTTCTTTTGCAATTAACTAGTGTAGTATTTCCTACTCACAATTAGGTCTTGGAGTGTAGTTTAATCCTACACAGAAGTTCCTGTAGAACCATCAACTGAGGGAAAAATAACTCTAGTGAATAGAATTCCAAAGCATGTGGTGAGGCTAGAAAATTTATATGATATACAATATAAATTCAAAAAGGTAACCAATTGTAAGACCAACAAATCATCCATGCAATATGAGGTGATCAATTTGGGAACTAATACCAATCCTCGGACTTTGAACCTTGGTACTATTTTTTCTCCTTCAGAAAAGCATGAATTCATAATATTATTTAGAGAATAAAAGGATATATTTACCTGTACATATGAAGATCTCAAAACATTTGATACCAAGATCATTCAACATATTATACCAATGAAGCCTAATACCAAACCTTTTAAACAGAAGTTGAGAAAAATGCATCCAAATTTAGAACATGTAGTAAAAGGAGGATTGAATAAGCTATTCACTACCAATATTATCTTTCATGTCATGCATACACACTAGATATCCAATATAGTACCTATCAGGAAGAAAAATGGAGATATCGGATTATGTGTAGACTTCATAAATAACTATCAAGCCTCTGAGAAACATAACTACCATGTTCCTCCCATGGATCAAATATTACAATTTGTCTTTGGATATAAGATGATATCCATCCTAGATGGTTTCTCAATATATAATCAAGTCTTGGTGTCCCATGATGATTAGTTGAAGACTACATTCAGGACCAACTAGGGAAACTATGCATACAGGAAAATGCCTTTTGGACTAATAAATGCAGGAGAAAATTTCCAGAAAGATATGGGCATAGCATTCATAGGGATAATTGGAAAATGTGTTTTAGTGTATCTTGATGATTCACTGCATTTTCTAAAAACAGAAGGGAGCATGTCCATAACTTAAGGATAATTTTTGATAGATGTCGAAGGTATGGTATCTCTCTCAATCCCATGAAATCCATATTTTTTGTAGATGAAGAAAAGATCATATGCTTTGTGGTTTCCAAAGTAGGAATAATGATTGAACCAGAAAGAACATAATTTATCTCTAAGATTCCATTTCCTCATAAAAAAAAGTATATGTAATCCTTCCTTGGAAAAATAAATTGTGTGCATAGATTTGTTCTAAGATTCTCTAAAACTATGAATCCCCTAGAAGATATAATAAATAAAAGCATTGAGTTCAAATGGGGTCCCAAGGAAAAGGAATCCTTCACTCAAATTAGAGAAGAAATAAAAAAATCCCTAGCCTTGTTGATACTTGACTTCAATAATGAATTCATATTGTATACCTTCACTTCTTACATGGAATTTGCAGTTATTCTCATCCAGAAGAATGATGCCGAAAATGAATTATGAATTGCATTCATGAGTTCAGAGGTGAAATGGGAAGATATTAACTATACTGAAGTAGATAAACAAGAATATTCAATATTCAAAGAAATTAAACATTTCAGGCCCTACTTACTCAAATACATAACCAAAGTAGTGGTACGTTCCTCTATAGTAAGAAATATGTTGGTACAAAAAGACTTGGGTGAGAAAATATCCCATTAGATAACTTCCTTGTATGAGTATGACCTTGTGATTAATCCTGCCAAGATAGTAAAAGTTCAAGGACTCTACAACTTGTAGCAGAGTCAAAAGGAACACATAATGATGAATATAAATTTTATGATGAAGGGGTCTTAATTGAAGATGAAGTTTAGTATATCCATGTTCCTACTGACTCCTTGCACTATGGGATAAAATATTGCTTAACCCATGGTAGTGTTCCCCAATACTTGGAACCAAAAAATAGGAGAGCCCTCATACTCAAATATTTTCAATATAAGCTTGTCAATGGAATACTTTTTAGAAGGAATTAAGATGATGTTCTGTTAATGTGCCTTGAAAAATCAGATGTAGAAAAGGTTTTACAAGAACTACATGATGGTCCTATTGGAGGAAATTTTGGATGGGACACAAAAACACATAAGATCCTTAGGGAAGGATATTACTGGCCCACCATTTTTAAATATTCCCATGCATATGCCAAGAAATGTGAGGTGTGTCAAAAGTCAATTGGAAGGAAGAAGAAACATGCATTTCCTTTACAACCTATTTCAGTTAGCATCCCTTTCCAACAGTCATGGGGTTTGGACATAATTGGGGAAATCAATCCCAATTCATCTCATCTTCACAAATATATTTTGACTACTATTGATTACTTTACATGATGGATAGAAGCAATACCTCTGAAAGTGGTAAAACCAAGATATGTTTTTCCTTGAAACACACATGGTTACCAGGTTTGGTGTTCCTTGGTCTTAAGGTATTTAATAATGAAAAAAAAATCTCATAATTTAAATTGACTTAATATTCTCTTGAAAATAATATGAAGTAAAATATGCATCCAATTACTATCCCTGGGTAAATAATCTGGAATAATTTACTAATAAAAATCTTATAAGAATCCTCAAGAAAATTGTAACCGACCATCAGAGAAGTTGGCATCTAGATTTAATGAATTCCATGTGGGTTGATAGGGTGACACCTAAAGAATCCTTAGGGAACTCTCCTTTTTTCTTGGTGTATGGATAAGAGGCCATTCTACCTACTCAGGTTTTCCTATCTTCTCTTAAATTATCTCAATGGTTTGATAAAATCTCTGTTAGCAAAAAGGATTTTCAATTTGGAGACTTAGTGCTCAAATGGGACAAATCCAATGAAACCAAAGGGAAACATACTAAGTTTCAACAGCTATGTCTTGGTCCATACCAAGTTCATGAAAAAATTGGGTCTGGAACTTTTAAACTTAAAACTTTGGAAGGGGAGGTTGAGAAACTCCCTATCAATGGACAAATCCTCAAAAATATTTTTCATAATCACCTTGGGTGATGTAGTCTTGTATATATTAGGTTTCCTTCCTTAATTGTTTCTTTTTGGAAATTTCAATTTTCTTTTAATTGCCATTGTATAGTTTTAATTTTTTATTGTTTTGTGTCTTCCGACCAAATTTTGAATTGACTACCATGTTTTACCTCATATTCATCCTTGTTGATTTTGACTCTATGTTTGAAGAAGAAATAATACTTTTTGTAAGGATTTGTCTCAAAGATACCCATATATGGAGAATCGACTATGTGTATATGGAGAAGTATAGGGGTGTCAAGGTCAAGTAATGGAGACCCAAGCATGAATAAATCTTTTCAATCGTAATAAAATTCTCAGGTTATGCATTGGATAAAACACAATAAAAAAGTTGGATGTAATTGTGGTATCCTCCTTATCATGGTGTTACTCTCACAACAAATTTTAGACCGTACATGCAACTAGGATGGGAGCCTATAGGTGTCCTTTTGGGTATTATCTGTGAGATCCACTCACTGCAAATTAAAATATAACCATGTTATATCCTTATAAGGTGGACTCATGAGGACTACAAATTTTGACAAGATCTTCATATCTAAGAAACTCTCATATCACCCCACTTCCTTCGCCCCCTATTTGCACAAGAAAAACTTATATACAAATCTATAAGGGTGAATAAGACATAAGAATCTTAAGGAATTTTAAAAGCACCATTAATTGTGTGGGAAGTATAAGTAAACTCATCGGGGCTATGACTCTCGCTGCCAGCGAAACAATGCCTAGAAAAGAGGATTATATGCAGGATCAAGCCTAATCAATTAACCTCATATATTGGCTTGCAAAAAATACTTAGAAGGAAATCTAGAATCTTTGATTAATTGCCAATATTTTTCATAAAGAAAACTTGATGAAGTGGAACCCCTGGCACAGGTGAGGACCACAGTTCATTGATAATCTTATTCTCAAAATTCCATTTTGACCTTTGAATGTTACAAGGACAAATATAACTGGTTATTCCCAGTGAATCTCCATTTGTTTTGGTTGTAACAAATCCCATTAATTTCTTCCATTCTAAGAGAAATTAAATGTCCCCCCCTTTCTAAATTTCTACATGAATTATGAGGCATAAGAGTCGTTCATCAAGTCTGGGTAATTTTATAAGATGTACAAAGGAATAACTCCATTGCTATACCTTCTTGGTTGTGAGGCATTATCTTTCAGGGCTTCCGAATATGAAAAACTATTGTAAAGAGCATTTGTTTTTGTACTAAAACTAAGCTTTGAATATATGCAAGTTTTGAATATATGAAAAGTTCTAAATATATGAAAGCTCTCAATATATATAATTTTACATTTTCAAGTAGCCTCATAAAATTTAGTAATAACCTTGTAAAATAACAACATAACTTAACAATTTATCCACAACATAAATTAATGATTAATATGGTAAAATACCTCTCCAAAATTTTTCTTAAGTCCCTTGATCCTTGAGTTGTCCACTATCCATTGTTTATTTTTCATTTTCCACTACCTGAAATTGAATGTTTCCACCCAGCCAGCTAGTAACAGCCTTCTTGTCTCCCTAGCTCTAGGAAAACCTTATGGTTCCATGGCCCTTCATGCCCAAAGCTCCCATAAATCATATCCCACTTGTATCTCCAATATGTTCAGCAACCACATTTCCAAAATCACAATATGAGTCCGAAAATTCCTTCTCACAACAATTTTTCCTTCCATTTGGTCCCTCTCTCCCAAGACCATAATCCCCACATTATTTCTCCTTCCACTACCTTCCCCCTTGGGAATCCCAACCCCCTCATTAACACACTAACATATTCTCTGACATATTATCCAATTTCATCAATCTCAATCAAGTCACACCATACTTCATTAAGATCAAATCCATGTGTAGCCTTCCATATATGAGAGTAAGAGGAAATTAAGTCAATCAATTTAATCATTAACATTGAATAAAAGTTATCAATTAATTTAATAATTAATATTACGTCTGAATTAATCAAGCAATTAAATAATAACAATAAATCTAAATTCAATCAACCAATTATATTAATCAACTTAATTAATTTAATCAGCTTTGGGGTGTTACATCAGCGTCTCAAAATTCAGGATTTTAATCCTCATTTGGTTGAAAGCCACCTTTTATTTCTCTATATCTAATCAGATTTCAATGTATTATTTAATTTTGGTTTCCCCTTGTTGGAATATTCACTAATACTGAGAGGGGGGATGAATTAGTATTAGGAACTTTTTACCATTTTCAATCACAACTTGTAACCATTAAGTTATCAACAATTTATCACTTATAGATTCATTCAAGATATCATAAACATATAAAAACAAATAAATAGCACACAAGATTTTTTCGTGGAAACCCAAATGGGAAGAAACCACATAACACTTTTTAATATATATATTGAAGATTACATTCACCAGAAGCACCAACTTCCAAAATTCTCCAACACCAACCCCGTATTTACAGGATCCAACATGAAGGAATAACAACTCCCTAGATTCTCCAACTCCAACTCCCTAGATTCTCCAGCTCCAACCCCCTAGTTTTATGAGCACCAACTCAAAGGAAGTTGCAAATCCCCTGCAATCACCAACCTATTATCTAAAGACACCAATCTTCTCATGCATCACCCAACCACCCTTGTTTATCATGCACCAACCTTAAGGAGACTTCGATCTCCAACCTTGCACCACCCTACCACCCTTAAATATAAATAAGAGAATAAACTTGTCTTTGTTACTACCATTGATATTGAAACATAACCATCATCAAAAATGGATCCACGACAATTGATACATCATCATAATCATCAAAACTAGATCCACCATAATTGATACATCATCATCATCATCATCAAAATTGGATCCACC
>CBVK0100543132.1:0-17881 GCA_900067695.1 Picea abies | reverse complement strand
TAAATCATCAATTAGAACAAGCGACAAGAAAATAACATACATTTCTAATTACACATTTTATTCTCATATGTATCACTACACTATGGGATTAAGATAAAAAAGTCATTGTTACTCTCAGTTCAACGTTACATAATATAAAAAATGTCTAACCTCCCAACGAACCCTACATGGTTAGGACCTTCAAGACACATAATCAACGCTCAAGTCCAACATTTATACAATTTATTTTGACCATTTAAAGTCTCAGGAATGGTGTCGTTTTGAAGAGCATGAAGGTATATATTCCCGTAACCTTAATCCTATTTCAAATTAAGAATAAAAACAACAACAATAATTAATTATCAATTCTTCACAGCTCAAAAGTCTTGTATACGTTAGTGTAATTGTAACAACTCCATTTTTGGTACTCGCTTAAGTGCAAAATTCAACATTAATTAGTAATGGTATATTATGGTACACCCACATACATAAATTCTAAACTTAACGAACCATACATCTTTTTATAATAAGGTCAATAAATAAATAACAATATATACATATATTTCTATTTTATCCATAATGACATTGTAATTATTGAATAATTCATTGGGTTCAAAGTCAGTTGATAAGATGTAACTAAATATAACGACCAAGCATTTAAATTGGCATCACACAAGGATATTCGTAATGTGAACAATAAGGAAAGGAATTATCAACATTTAATGCATCCATATTAGCAACCCTCATACACAATCAATATGGTGCATTCATTATTCTTAATGCATTAGCTAAGTAAAGTGTAGTGGATCTCTTAATACTATATTTATATTTATTTTAAAAAGATTTTTATATTTTAGAATTTGGAAAACATAAATTAAATTACAATAATATTAAATATTATAAAACCGATCTCTTAATACTATATTGATATTTATTTTAAAAAGAATCTTATCATTTTATAATTTGGAAAACATAAATTAAATTACAATAATATTAAATATTATAAAACCATTTATTTAAATTGTTAATCTTAGAAATTACAATTATTTCAATAACAATAGAATTCTTAATACTACTGACCTGTCACAAACTAATAGTTATATATATCCATATAATTTGCCGTAATCTAATAACTTCGTAATGCATGCAATTTGCAATATAAAACTTGCGTAAATGACGCGAATACTAATACCTAAGTAAAATATTTTCCTCAAGACAATAAATTTCATTTATCGGTAGAAATCTTCACGTAAACAGTCTCTTCAGTTAATTTGATAACTCCCATAATTGAAGATTCCAAGGCAAAGAAACAAGTTGATAATAAATGTTTGCAAAAAAAAATTCAGACTCTTGTAGAAGGTGTGTACCTAAACCAGGTTACTAAAATACAGAGAAGTCAAATTCAGTTTAAGAAAAGGATTCTTAAGATCAATCAGTAATAGTGTGGCCATTTGAGACAAATTAAGATCAAGAATTCAAATTGTCACTGGGACAATCGGTTAATCGATATCCTGAAGATTCAGGGTCTTTTGCTTTGATTCAGTAATAATTAAATTATAAGCAGTCTGCTCTCTCGAATATTCTACTAGCCCGAAGAGATCAACGCTTTATCTATAAACTCAATTTCCTTCCATGATATTATTTACGTATTTGGGTTTATTACACTATTGTACAATTAAGCTTCGATTCACTGATGAGAAAGCAGTTCCTTTCCTAAACAATAGATTCTTTTAATTATCGATTATCTACGAGGATATTTATGCCTAGAGTGTGTTGAAAATTGTACATTATCTACTAGCACAGCCGCTAACTCGCGGCTGAGAACGTCGAAAGTGAAAGGTATCAACTGATAACGCATGTCTCTAATATACTGAGAATGCGTGTTTCCAATATAAAATGTTTGTGGTAATTCGTCTGTGGTAATATGAAACATTTGGCTGCATTAGGTTGATAAATGGAATGTGGCAATTACATACCCTTATAGTGTGATTAGGTAAATGTTAAAAAGTAAACATGTTAATGGATGCCTTGATAAATGCAAGAATGTTATGAACAATAAATCTGATCCATTGATTTTGGAGGACGACTAAGAATATGCCAGCATCTTCAATGCATAGCCATCAGATTAGGGTTTAAGGTTAAATAAGGTTAAAAGATCATTAATTGTGCCCATTGTCAATAGGTGTACGCCTTTGACGTAACGAGGATATTTATGCCGTAACTGTAACAACTAAAATTTATCAGTTCAAGAAATCTTAAGTCAAATATTTTAACAGTAAAACTGGAGAAGGACTCCACATGCAAAATATCATGGTTCATCATTATACATAGTTCATCTATTATACATGAGAATTTTTTTGCATAATAGAGAACTTACATGACTAATCTAATAGTTACAATATATTATTACATTCAAATTCTCAACCAAAAATAAGTTTAAGTTTCTTTCTCAACATAAGTATAGTACATAATTACATTCTATTATAATTGTATAAAAATAAAATATTGTAACTCATGATTGATGGTAATTGGGGATGATTTTGAATTCGAACTCTTGCGAAACTTCTTATTCTTCGCTCACTAATCCAATGATTTCACCGGTACCTCCCAGCCAATGCTAGGGGTATTCTTCTACCCCCTTAGCTCCCCGAGCAACAAAGGAGGCACATACAAGGAACTAAAAACAATAACTCTCAAGCTTTCCTCGCAAGGAAGAGCTTCCACTCTTTTCCCAAGCTTGATATCCCAACTTTCACAAGTAAAACAATACTATTAAGAAGTGACCCCTTTCCCTTCTTCCCCATTTATTCTATAGAATTTTCCACCTTGACACATGTCCTCCTGCACAAATAATTATCTTTTTAATTTAATTTAATTATAATTGTTCACCCACACACTTGTCACACTCTCTCTAAGTTGCACAAGTAGTTACCCTTTTTATTTTATTTAAAAAGCCAATTTACCTCACATTCTCCAATGTGTTCCTATTTTCTCTCATAGTTGTCCCTTAGTTCCCCAATTTCGCATTTAATGAGTGTCTCCTAACTAGATCTTATGAGTCTTCTTCTAGTTAGGCTTAGTGTAGTTTGACTCTAGATACTATTCTATGTTTACACCTATTCTCTCATATTATTATTTTTTTCTATTTTAAATTCCAATTTATTAATTTCATGCACACATGTTCATTTTATCCAACCTTTAGATTTTTATTTAGCTTTTTCCTAGAGTTTGTGATGCAGAAGCATCACCAGCAAAGCATGAGTGGAGGACACCTAAGCGCACTAGAACACATTTTGAAGAAATAATTTTGAATTAAAAGAGACATTTCATGCAAATGTTCTGAAGGAATTGAAATTTATGACATCTTTAATGTTTTGGAGCTGGATGATCGCATGAGATCGTTGGAGGATGTATTTTATTTTAATGAAGTTGTGTGCAGTACGGATTCGATGCGTTTGATCTTATCTATTTGTCACAAATATTTATTGTAATAAATCCTAAGTAGTTGATTGTTTTTAATTCGATATGATATCTCTAGAGTAGTTGGAGGGAAAGGCTCGAAGAGTCCCTCTTGTATAAATTTTTGTATTGTTGCCATAAGAGGTTGCTGATAGTTGTTGCTGAAATTATTATTGTAGTTGTTGTAGTTGTATATACTGTAGAAGTTGTTGAAGATTATCAGAGTGTATGAACACATGTATATTTTCAATTGATGGAATATAACAAAGAATCATTGTTCCAAATCTTTGGTGCTATAGTTACTGTTTCTATCTAAATGAATGAATGGTAGGATTTTTATTTACTTGTAATTCTCTGTTATTCACTCATTATTTTTTTTATGAATGCATTTACATGGTTGAATGTATGAATCTATGGAGATTTCAATAAGTTTCAATTGTTTCTCTTCTACGAGCAAGTGCAAGTGTGCATAGTGTCTGTAAGGTGTGCGTGATAGAGTCTATTTCGACTCATAAGCTCAAAAGAGATAACGTGAACTTTATATGTACAAGGAGTGCATAGTGTCCGTAAGGTGTGTGTGATAAAGTCCTCTTTGACTCAGAAGGTTCAGGAGAGATAGTTTGAGAGCGCATGTAGGAGGAACCTCGCTCAATTTCGTATTGTTCAGGAGGAACCAATGGAGCCTTTGAAAACTGTTGCAAGGAGTGCACAGTTGCCTTCAACAGATTAATTTGAAGGAGGTTAGTCGCAAGGTGTGCACATAATCGATACTTAGTTGGGTATCAAAGGAGTCATTATGAAGAAGTTTAGAGAGTTGAGGAGAAGCAGGCCCAAGAGAGGTAACTTGGAGCTTTTCTTACAGAGAGTACCTATTGTCCGCAAGGAGTGCGCGCCAAATTATTTTGATTCAGAAGCTCAGGAGGAGTAGTGAAATTCGTCCACAGAGAATCTAAGTCATGGAGGAGGACCTATTGCAAGGCGTGCACAGGCTAAAATTCGACTATGTGTCAAAGAGGACACTCTAAGGAGGAAAAAGTTCGAGAAAGAACAAGTTCATGAGGGAGAGTAGCGAGAAATATTCAAAGGGAGGATCCCTTTAAGATTTCCCAAATCAATGAGAAAGATCAATCCAGGAAGGATTGAGATCACTCCAGACCATCAGATCTGGGAAAGTTGCATGGAGGTTAGCCATGAAGCATTTCGACACTTTGTATTTCAGAGTGTTTAAAGTGTTTGAGAAGCAAGGTCTCTGAAGTCTCGAAGTCATCCTAGTCATTGGTTGCGAGGAGGATATGTGGCAGTGGATTAGAGAATCCGGGAGATAGAGGTTCGGAGAAGTTGCGTGTGGAGTAGGTGAAATCTTTGCAAAGTCGTGAAATCTAAAGTACAATTGGACTGTCAGATCCAAAAAGACATGCGACAGAGATTCACACATTCAAAGGAAAGTGTTTTAGAAGGAAACAAAGGCGGAGGTTGCAATATTTTCGAAGCCCGAAGTGGTGAAGAGGAGTTGACTCACAGTCATAGTCTATGGTCATATTGGTGAAGAGTCTAGAAGGGGGTTAGTACTCACATATTGGTGTCACTAATGCACTAGAGATTGGAGTTGCAGGTAGTTCAAACTTGCAAGTGACATCAAGGGGACCTGTGTGTCACTTTTTTTGGGTCTATTGAAGACCCGAAGAGCCAATTCAGTTCAAGGAATTTGAATATCCAAGACTGGGAGGTCGTAGAATCCCCAGGAGGGAAGGGGTGTTGCATAAAGTGGTATCAGAACCACAATTTTCTCGTGGATAGAAGGTAAAGGAGAGAAGATACAAATAGGTATCATGATATCATTGAGTGGTATCATATACGTCAGCACAATGCCCCCTAGGAGATGTGCAGAACCACCTATAGCAAATCGAGCTATGGAACAATAAATGAGAGAACTTAGAGCAAGGTTGGATGCCATGGAAACAATGCAAAGGAGAGAACCTGATGCTAGAGACGTCAATGATGTAGAGAATGAAGAAGTGCAAATTGAAGAAGTTGTAGTGGAGGATGTTGCAGAAGAACGTTTGTTGAAAGCGGTTTTCAAGTTGGGAGCTAGAGGAAAGATAGACATCCCAATGTATGAAGGTAATTTGGACGTTGAATAATTGTTTGATTGGATATGAGAAATGTACAAGTGTTTCGACTATGAATATGTCGATAAGGATAAAAATGTGAAACATGTTGTCACCGGGTTAAAAGAGCATGTAGTGCTATGGTGGGATGAATTGCAGGCTGACATAAGAAGCAAAGGTAAACAAAAGATTAAGAGTTGGGATAGAATGGTAGCCAAGGTAAAGGCTAAATTCATACCCAAGGACTATCAGATAAATCTATTTAGGAGATTGAAAAACCTAATACAGAAAGGAATGACAGTCATAGAGTACACAAAGGATTTCTATAGACTGAACATCAGGGCTGGACAGAGAGAGAGAGATGAAGAAAAAGTTGTCAGATATATAAACGACCCGAGATATGAAATCCAGGATGAAATCAACACGATGATAGTAAGGAAAGTGGAGGATGATTATCAGATCGTGCTGAAATCATAAGAGAAGTTGGCCCAAAAGAAAAGTCAGTGAAGCAGAGGTAGAAGTTTAAACAAAGGCAATGGAATTTCCCATGACAAGGCACAAAATCCCAAAGGTGAGACTGAGAAACCACATAGTCACTACAAAAGAGGAGAAATTTATCAAGGGAGACAGAGTGGTGGTAAAAACTCTTTTCCTCAAGGAAGAGGAAGAGGTAGAGGAGGAGAGGTGAAGTGTTATGCATGTGGAAAGATAGGACACATGTTTTGGGAATTCCCTGAGAGAAATAAAGAAGGGCGTGAAGCTCACATTTCGGAAGCACAAAAGTGGAATTTTGAAGGAGAAGGCATAGAATATGGGATATATTTGATGATGAAGAAGGTTCTCTTAAATATGGAGCTAGAGGTTGAAAATCCAGTGCAGAGGAAAAATTTGTTTAGAATAGCTTGCAAGACTAAAGACAAACTATGCAAGGTGAAAATTGACAACAGGAGCACTAATAATTTAGTATACATAGAAATGGTGGAGAAATTGGAGCTGAAGACAACTGCACATCCAATTCCGTATAAGGTCTCATGGTTGCAGAAAGGTCATCAGGTAACGGTAACTAAACAATGCCTTGTTGAATTTAAAGTAGAAGGATATAGATATGAGATCATGTGTGATGTGATTCCCATGGATGTATTTCATGTTTTGTTGGGGATACCATGGTAGTTTGACATGAATTTCCTTCATGATGGGAGAAAGAAGACTTATACTTTGGAGAAGAATGGTAGGACGCACATGTTGATGCCAATTGAGGATAAGAAAGTGAAGGAAGAAGCCAACACAAGCATACTTCTCATGAGTGGGAAGGAACTCCTGAGTGAAGTTAAGAAGGAACGGGAGATGCAATTTGTTGTAGTGAGGAAGCCAAAATTTATCCTTACAAGTACTTATATGGAGGATCTATCTGAAGAAGTTCAGGCACTGTTGGAGAATTTTGTTGACATAGTAGTGGATGAGTTGTCGATCTCATTCCCACCTATCAGAAGTATCAGCCATCACATTGATCTAATACCAGGAGCAAGTTTGCTAAACAAAGAAACGTACAGATTGACACCTCAATAGAATGAGGAGGTAAAGAGACAAGCCTAGGATTTGATGGACAAAGGTTTGGTCAGAGAAAGCTTGAGTCCATGCGCAGTACCGAATGTGTTGAGTCCAAAGAAGGATGGAGGATGGAGAATGTGTATAGACTCAAGAGTCATAAATAAGATCACCATTAGGTACAAATTTCCATTATCGAGGATGGATGACTTAATGGATTGTTTGAGTGGAGAGAACTATTTTTCAAAAATAGATTTGAAAAGTAGATATCACCATATAAGGATTAGAGAAGGTGATGAGTGGAAAAAATCCTTCAAGATAAATGAGGGGTTGTATGAATGGTTTGTTATGCAGTTTGGCTTAACAAATTCCTAGAGTACTTTTATGAGGTTGATGAATGAAGTGTTGAAATATTTTATTGGTAATTTTGTGATCGTATATCATGATGATATAATATTCTTCAGTAAAGCTGAAGAAGAGCATTTGATACGCTTAATATTAGTGATGAGGAGGTTGCAGTGGGAGAAGCTGCTGATAAATTTAAAGAAATCCTCTTTTATGAAGACATAACTCATTTACTTGGGTTTTGTGATCTCTTCAAATGAATTGAAGATGGATCCTGAGAAGGTGAGAGAAATCAGAGAATGGTCATCACCAAGGAGCATATTTGAGGTGAGAAGCTTCCATGTATTAGCGAGTTTCTATCGTAAGTTCATTAGAAATTTCAGTGCGATCGGTGCACACATTATGGAGAAAGTGAAGAAAAGGCATAAGTATTTCAAATGGATAGAAGAGGTTGAGAAAAACTTCAATATATTGAAGGAGAAGATAACAGAACAACCGATTCTAGTCTTGCTAGATTTCGGGAAGACATTTCAAGTGAGATGTGATGCGATTGGAGTTGCAATTGGAGCAGACTTGAGCCAAGATAATAGGCCTGTTGCATATTTTAGTGAGAATCTGAACGATACTAAGAGAAAGTACTCCACATATGATAAATATTTTTATGCCATAATTCAAGCCTTGAAGAAATGGAGGCACTACCTTGTTCCAAAAGAGTTTGTTTTGTTTAGCGATAATTAGGCTTTACAATTCATAACCAGACAAGAGAAGTTAAATCAAAGACATGATAAGTGAATAGATTTTATGAAAAAAATCCACTTTTTTCATTAAACATATTCCTGGTAATGCTAACAAGATTTTTCATCTTTTTTTGGAAAAACCACAGCATTGCAAATGTCTAATTCTGCAGGAATTTCAAGTGAAAACCTTGGGGTTTGAACACCTTAAGGAAATGTATTGTGATGATCCAGATTTTAAGGAGGCATATGAAGCATGATTGAATCCTGTGCTTAGAGATAGAAGTCAGTGGACAAAGTATTTGGTTCAGGATGGGTTGGTGTTTAAAGGGTTCTAGTTGTGCATACCAAAGTGCTCGATGAGAGAGAATCTGCTGAAGGAAAAGCATAGTGGAGGTCTAGCCAAACATTTTAGCCATAAAAAAATGTTTTCACAGTTGATAAGTTCATACTATTGGACAGGTATGAGGGAAGAGGTGAAGAAGTTTGTGAACAGATGTAATATTTTCTAGTATACACAGGGAAAGAAACATAACATTGGATTGTATCAACCATTGCCTACTCTAGAGAGGCCTTGGGATGCAATAAGCATGGATTTCGTGTTGGGATTTCCAAGAACGCAAAGAGGAAGTGATTCCATATTTGTGGTAGTTGATAGATTTTCAAATATGTCACACTTTATCCCATGCCAGAAGACCAGTGATGCAACACAGGTTGCTAACTTTTTTTTCAAGTAAGTTGTGAGACTTCATGGATTTCCCAGGAGTATTGTCTCAGACAGAGATACCAAATTTGTTGCTCATTTATGGCGAACATTGGGGAATAAAATCGGAATAGAAATATCCTTTAGTTCTGCATATCACCCTCAAAAAGATGGAAATACTGAGGTGGTGAACCGGAGTTTAGAATATTTGCTGAGAATTTTGGTCACTGAACATCATAGTCAGTGGGATCATATTCTAGCACAAGTAGATTTTGCATACAATGACTCAGTAAACATAAGTACCAGAAAGAGCCCATTTCAGATAGTATATCGAATGAAGCCAAGGGGAGTGTCAGATTTAAGAGATCGGGAGAAGAGTGAATTCATAAGCGATGGAGTTGAAGACTTCATTGCAAAAATGCATTATCTTCATAATCAGATCAAAGAGCAGTTGCAGAGGACTAGCAATGAATATAAATGCATAACTGATCAACATAGGAGGAAACTTCAATTTGAATTTGGAGGTAAAGTTCTAGAACATCTCAGGAAGGATAGGTTCCCAAGAGGAACATACAATAAACTAAAGCTGAAGAAGATAGGACCGTGCAAGATCCTAAGAAAATTTGATGAAAATGCTTATGAGATAGAACTGCCAGAAGATGTGGGTATATCGCCCATATTCAACATTGCGGACATGTATCCTTACAGGGAATATAGAACTACATGATCAAAAGATCATAAAGATATTAAGTGGAAAGAGAAGATGCTTGTAGCAGAAAAACCACAGATGGATAAGATCGTAGATCGACAAACTAGTAAGAAGACCAGGAGAAAAATATGTTTTTATTATTTGGTAAAATGGAAAGGATTCCCAATAGAATATGCTAGTTGGGTAAACGAAGAGGATATTCAGAATCACAGAAGGTTAGTGCAGGAGATCATGGACAGGAGTCCATCAATTTTTAGCCAGAGGAGCATGATGCAGGAGCATCGCCAACAAAGCATGAGTGGAGGACAGCTAAACGCACTAGATTGCATTTTGAAGAAATAATTTTTAATTAAAGGAGGTGTATCATGCAAATGTTCTAAAGGGATTAAAATTTATGATCATCTTTAATGTTTTGGAGCTGGACGATCGCATGAGATCGTTGGAGGATGCATTTTCTTTTAATGAAGCTGTGTGTAGTACAGATTCAATGTGTTTGATCTTATCTATCTGTCACAAATATTTATTGTAATATATCCTAAGTAGTTGAATGTTTTTAATTCAATAAGATAGCTCTAGAGTAGTTGGATGGAAAGGCTTGAAGAGCCCCTCTTGTATAAATATTTGTATTGTTGCCAGAAGAGGTTGTTGATAGTTGCTGCTAAAATTATTATTGTAGTTGTTGTAGTCGTATATACTATAGAAGTTGTTTGTATATACTATAGAAGTTGTTGAAGCTTATTAGAGTGTATGAACACATGTATATTTTTAGTTGAATGAATATAATAGAGAAGCATTGTTCCAAATGTCTGGTGCTGTAGTTATTGTGTCTATCTGAATGAATGAATGGTAGGATTTTTGTTTACCTGTAATTCTATTTTATTCACTCATTCTTGTGTTTATGAATGAATTTACATGGTTGAATGCATGAATTTGTGAATATTTAGATAAGTTTCAATTGTTTCTCTTCTACGAAGAAGTGCAAGTGTGCATAGTGTCTACAAGGTGTGCGTGGCAGAGTCTATTTCGACTCATAATCTCAGAAGAGATAACATGAACTTTATATGTGCAAGGAGTGCATAGTGTCCACAAGTTGTGCATGACAGAGACCAGTTTGACTTAGAAGGTTTAGGAGAGATAGTTTGAGAGTGCATGTAGGAGGAACCTTGCTCAATTTCATATTGTTTAGGAGGAACCGATTGAGCCTTTGAGAAATATTGCAGGAAGTGCACAGTCACCCTCAAGAGATTAAGCTGGAGGAGGTTGGTCGCAAGGTGTGCGCAAAATCGATACTTAGTTGGGTATCGAAGGAGTCATTCTAAATAAGTTCAGAGTGTTGAGGAGAAGAAAGTCAAAGAGAGATAACTTGGAGATTTTCTTGCAGAGAGCGCCTATTGTCTGTAAGGAGTGCATGACAGAGTCTTTTGATTCAGAATCTCAGGAGGAGGAGTGAAAGTCATCCATAGAGAAGGTAAGTTGTGGAGGAGGACCTGTTGCAAGGTGTGGACAGGATGAAATTCGACTAAGTGTCGAAGAGGACACTCTAAGGAGGAAAACGTTCAACAAAGAACAAGTTCAGGAGGGCGATCGACGAGAAATATTCAAAGGGAGGATCCCTTTAAGGTTTCCAAAAATCAATGAGAAATATTCGTCTAGGAGGGATCAAGATCATTCCAGACCATCAGATCTGGGAAAGTTGCATGGAGGTTAGTCGTGAAGCATTTCGACACTTCGTAGTTTGGAGTGTTTAAAGTGTTTGGGAAGCGGGATTGTTGAAGTCATGAAGTCATGAAGTGATCCTAGCCATTGGCTTTGAGGAGGATACGTGGTAGAGGATTAGAGAATCTGGGAGATAGAGGTCCGAATAAGTTGCGTGTTGAGTAGGTGAAATCTTTGCGAAGTCGCGAAATCCAAAGTATAGATGGACTGTCAGATTCAGGAAGACACGTGACAAATATCCATGCATTCAGAGGAAGGCATTTCAAAAGGAAATAAAGGCGGAGGTCGCAATATTGCTGAAGCCCAAAGTGGTGAAGAGGAGTTGACTCATGGTCATAGTTTGTGGTCATATTAGTGAAGAGTCTAGCACATGGATAGTACTTGCATATTGGTGTCGCTAATGCTCCAGAGAGCAGAGTTGCAAGTAGTTAGAACTTGCATGTTACATCAAGGGGACATGTGTGTCACTTTTTTTGGGTCTATTGAAGACCTGAAGAGCCAATTTGGTTCAAGGAATTTGAAGATCCAAGACCGGGAGGTCGAAGAATCCCCAGGAGGGAAGGGGGGTTGCATCAGTTTTATTATATCTCAAATATTTTAATTTATTTAATATTTTTAATCAATCCCTTAATTAAACTTTGAATTAGGATTAGACTCTTAGGCTTCTAGATTTATAATTTACTGATTACATAATTATTTTATTTGTAAATGTGTAAATGTGTCTTCTTGCCAAATTTGAAATTTGTAAATGTGCCTTCTTTCCAAATTTGAAATTTGAAATGTAAACACACCTTCATGCCAACAATTATTATTCTATACCCTCTCATAATGGTAACAGACTACAAGGAAGACACCATGTAGAAAGGTTTTTCCATAGGTTTCTAGTGTTACAAGATTGGGAATAATTAATTAAAAAACATCCACTATTTGTATAAGAGGTTTTAATGGATGTTAATTTTAACTAAATGTTCTAGGTGGCCAAAGATTCTAGAAGAGGTATTTTTTATGAGTGTGCTTATATTGATAATATGCATTGATGCACTAATATTAGATATGCACGAGGAATTTAAAATATATAATGCACATTGGCGTGTATTATATATTTTTGAATCCCCAGTGTGTATTTATATATTGAGCGCACCAGTGCACTTATATTGATAATATATATTGGTGAAGCAATATTTGATACACATTATAGCTTCAAAAATATATAATATGCATCAGTGTGTATTACATATTTTTGAAGCCCCAATGTGTATTTTAAATATTTAAGAATTGATATGTATTATGTATGTAAAATCAAAGGTGCATATATTACCTTACAATAACAATAATGACAATATTAACGATATCATCGAAAGGAATGGCATTGTTGTTTTCATTAGGAGAATTGATGCTTTTATTACAATTATTCACACGACATAGTACTAATTTAGATGTACATATGCATATATAGGTATGAATGACGCCATTGCATTCAAATGCATACAATTCACTGATATGTTTAATTTCTAAAGTTTTCCATATTATAGGTATGCAAATGCAACTTCTTCTTTCTTTTTACAAAATTTCCAATAATCATAAGAAAATTAAATATTTTTTATAATAATATTGATGCTTATACGTTCATTATTGCATTTGGATATAATAGTTGCATTAGTGTGTTGTATCATTTAAACAAATATATATAGTCACTCATTACACTTCTATTCATTGTAATGATGTAAATCATCCATATATTTAATCACAACATAACATTTTATTACACTAGACAATGCAATTGAATAAGAAATACATTTATTATATACAAATAATAGACCCTTCATCATACAAAATGGGACAACATAAAGATCCATTTTTTTTGTATACGAATAAAATACCCATTGCCATATGAAATAGGACAACATAAAAGTCCATGATAATCAAAATGTCAATATGCAATAGTTACAATTATTGGTAACCTGTATCAAATTGGAACAATATGTCCATATTAAACAAAATTTCTTATTTTCATAAAGAGACATTACAAAATATACAAATTACAATAACATTCAATTATATTCGTC
This sequence comes from Picea abies, assembly GCA_900067695.1. Taxonomy (NCBI): domain Eukaryota; kingdom Viridiplantae; phylum Streptophyta; class Pinopsida; order Pinales; family Pinaceae; genus Picea; species Picea abies. Next base: position 4,517 of record CBVK0100543132.1, on the reverse strand, counting down.
ATTATTTATCACTCGAACTACTATCATCGATTGAGCTAATTCTATGTATGATTTCTTCATCACTGGCATGGGATATTATACTTTTGTTATTTGGAATGTTTTGATGATTATATTGATTTTGACATTCCACCTCTTCATATTCCATCTAAAAACATAGAAATAAAGTGTAATGAGTATATCTATATTTAGAGTATAATATACATGATTGCATAAATAAATAAAATTACCACAGAAGTGAGTGTTTCATAAACAATACACATTATTTTGAAGTTGTGTTTCATGTCATCTATTGAAATATCTTATGCTTCATTCACTCCATACTTTGTTATACTAAGATTTTTATATGCCATGAGAAAGTACAGATATACTTAAAGGTTTCATCTTGTTCTATTAATTATAAAATAATGGAAGTAAAACAACACAACTACTTAAGAATTGTTCAATTAATCCTCGATACTCCAACATATACTCAAAACCCGTACTCCATCCAATGCACAAGGTATACACTTAATGAACTTGTGGCACAGTGAATTTATTCATGGGATAATAATTAATACCCCTAATTTCACTAGATATTGATAAATACCTCCCCAATTCCTTTTGTTTAACCCCCCTCCCAATACATTTTCCAATAAAAAAACCTCTTTTCAGTAGATATCCCTTATTTTTTACCAAATACGCCTTTTATACCCCCAAATACCTATAAACCCCCTCGTAACCTACATCCCCCCAAATGCCTATAAACCCTCTCATAACCTACATCCCCCCAAATACCTAAAATATATTGACTCTATTTTTCATAATTTGAAAACCCCCTTTATGAATGAATGTCATAATATATTGGTCAATAAAGTGAAGCCCCCATGATTCAATGTCAATCAAATGTTCCAATGGATTTTATTTGTTAACATCTATTATAAAATATCGATGGATGATTGTAATTTATTTAAAATATAAATATCACATCAAATATAACAGCTTAAGTAAGGAAAATGCAAGTACTCTCAAAATTTTTGATCAACTTTTTTTTGTCTTGTTGTTACATCTTATGTGCTAATAAAAAATTAATATTTCATGCGATAATTAAACTCTCTATACATAAAAAAATAAAAAAATAAAAATGATTACATGCATTTGATGCACATTGTTGTTAGAATGACTCCTCCTGCGATGCATTTATGCTAATTTTTTTAACCATCTCCTTGTACACTTTTTTCGATATTCCTACCAGTATGTTTCAGGCATCACTTCAATAATCCTTTGAAATTTTATCAATATTCCTGAAAAAAGAAAAGAATAATAAAAAAATTGTTTAATATTTATATGAAAATAAATATAGGAAAAATAATAGTTTGGTAATTTATGGACTCATACATATATAGTATAGAAAACTTGTTTAGCAATAATACTTTTTAAATGTTTATTTTTTGTTGTTGCCCTTTTTCTATTGGAAGTATTATCGGTCTCATTAACCATTTCTTTGGAAATTCTTGTTATAGTTTATATATAAACTGAGTCTTAGAGTCACTGGATTGATTTTTGTACTGTAAATGAAAAGAATGGTTTGATCCAATATAAACTCTAAAGATAAGTTAAGTGAGTCAAATTCATTGAAATAGTAAAATATTAAGTCAAGTTTAAGTTATGTAAAATCATGAAATTGGTACATCAATTGAGTTTACCAATTTAGTGGCATATGTGTATTCGTGGATGGAGACATTCCTTCAACAAGAAACACATTTTTTTGCAGGTAAAGTTAAAGAAGATGATATAAGAAGAAGTAGACAACAAGGATGATAAGAAAAAGAAGAAGAAGGGGATAGAGAACGAAAAGAGCAGACTCCTAGACAAGAATTGAAGTAAGAGGTAAAAGAATATTGAAGAGAAAACAAACAAGGATATAGAATAATGAAGAAACAAAAGAGAATGGTGTAGAGAAAGAGAAATGGATCCACAAAGCAAAAGAAAAATAAACATAGTGAAAATAAAGTAAAGAATAAGAAGCAACAGGTAAGGTAATAATTAGTAGTGGAAAAATAATACCATGTGTCAATAATATAGTTTCAAAATTAACTGAAGTGAAAATGAAATTCCTAAGAAGTTTGATGATCCTTCTTGATAATGTTGTTTTCATGATGGAAAAGAAGATGGTCATGTCCCTCTATTCATAGAAGGTTAATATTAGCATCAAATGAAAATTTGTTTGAATTGTATGTGCTTGAATCAAATGATGGTGTAATGGATGTAATCCGTGACAAGGAAAGTATACCACCTTGATTGTGATTGTTGATGTTTTGTGGTAAACCAAAACCCACTTTTCATGACAAATGAAAGATTATGATTAGCAAAAGACACTCGCTATGATGAATGGTCCATGGTGAGTTGAAACTACTTTATAATTTTAATGGTTGAGGGTAACCCACAGAAAAACTTAGGATGTGGTTATGGGTAATCCTAAGAAAACCTAGGATGATGATGCAAGGGGAGTGAAAAATGTTTGTGATTCAAAAAAATGTTTTATTTTATTTTTATTTTATTTTAACCTTATTTGTTGTACTAACATATCTATGCACTTATGGTTTAAATGAAGAACGATTGGATTATGTTTAGAATTGATTTAAATTTATATTTAATCGCAAAAAAATAATAACGGCCTTAAATGCATTGATAATGGTAACACATTGGTGCACCCTATATGTGAGAACATAAAAAAATATTTGTAATTTTTTAAAATAAATTTGATATCATGTAACAAAATGGATAAATATCATTCGTTGCATATTATATAATGACACATCAATGTGCTTATGGTTTAAAGGACATTGAATAAAGTATGTTTATAATTGATTTAAAATGATATTTTATTAGAAAATAATAATAACAACCTCTGGTGCACCATTAACAAGAACACACCAATGTTCCCTATATGAGAGTGCACTTATACAGTTTTGTACTTTCAAAAAAAAAAATTTGATATTGTATAACAAAATGCCTAAAATGTATTCAGTACATCTTATATAGTGACACATTAGTGCCCTTGCAATTCAAAGGTGCAATAATTAGAGTATGCTTAGAATTGACTTAAAATCAACATTTTGTTATGGAATAATAATAATGATTGTTGGTGTTTCAATATTAGAAAACTAGGGCACCCTATATAGGAGTGCATTGTGGCACCTAAGATTATTTATGTGCATCAACCAAAAAGCCTCCACTAAAACCTCTAGTCACTTGCCTCCATTAGAAACCTTTGCTAAAACCTTTGGTTTCCTACCTTTGTTAGCAACCTCTGCTATAAATGAAGAAGGGATAACATTTTTTGGGAGGTTCTGCAAAAATATTCACTAGGTGGTGTTTCCTAGTAGTGATGGTTCCACCAAAATTATTCATGCTTTCATAAATAGTACTCATGGTTCCACCAACATTGTTCCATAAACAATGTTCATGGTTCCATAAATAGTGCTCATGTTTCCACCAAAAATATTGTGTAAACAATGTACATGGTTCCACCAATACTATTCATGGTTCCATAACCAATGTTCATGGTTCAACCATCAAAATTTTAGAATTATACCAACTTTGTTCAAGTCTTTGCAAATAATTCTCATGGTTCCACCACCAAAAATTCATAGTACCACTAATTCTATTCAAGGATCCTTAAACACTTGTGTTCATATAAACATTCCTCATAGTTCCACCAACAATGATCATGATTTTATAAATAAAACTCAATGGTCCACCACCAAATGTTCATGGTTCCAACAATTTGTTGAAGGTTCCATAAACCATTCTCATGGTTTCATAAACAATTCTCATGTTTCCACCATCAACATTTTATAGTTCTAAAAACTTTGTGAAATGTTCCATAAGCAATGGTCATGGTTTCATAAATAATGTTCATGATTCTATAAGTAATGTTCATGGTTCCACTATCGAAATTTCATAGTTCCACCAACATTGTTCTCTAGATTTTAACCTTGTACAATATTTACTGCAAACATATTTTTTGTAAAAGAACAGAAAATATACAATGGAAAATACAAACATTACACAAATATTTTTCCCCTGGAAACCCAAACCAGGAAAACCAACATATTCTATATTTATTCATAGTGATACATTGTTTACAATACAATACACATATAGGATCTAGTGGCATCCAAAACCATAACCAAATGACTTGGATTAGTCAACAACCCTAATTACTTAACTGGAAATAGAAAACTGTGTCCAAAAAACCATGTTCTGAAAAACGTCCCAACAATGGAAATGAAAATTGAGGCAACAAAAAAAACGAGGCAAAAATGAGACACATTTCCCAAGGAAAAAAAAATCTCGGGGGTGCTTCCACCGAACCCCCTCTGTGTTCGGTGCAACGTAGACACTACTACTCGTGCAAAGAATATAACACATAAGAAACATTCTCCCACTTGTTGTTTTATTTTCATACATGGGGTTACAGGGTTACATAGTCAACAATCCAGGGCATCAATGCCCATGGATCCTCTACACCAAGA
>CBVK0100543131.1:0-17882 GCA_900067695.1 Picea abies | reverse complement strand
GCTCTTCCGATCTCACGGTTGGACCAGGTGAAGGTTCCATTGCTATTTTCAATATCTACTAGATTTAATTGTTCAGGAAGGGTTTTGAACTTACCACTGTCCGGATCAAGTCGCTTGCTACCACCGGCTTTCTCCTCCAGTGACATTATCATGTTGAAATCGCCCCCCGAGGATCCAGTTGGGCATGGTGACCAAGGCTTTGACATGGGCCAACTTGTCCATGAACTTGTTTTTATCCTGTTGTCCTTGTGGGCAGTAAACATTGGTGATGGTCCCCTCTTGGTTTGAGTCTATTTCTTCATAGTGGGCTGATAGGGTTCCTGTGGTTGAAAAAGGTTCGCTGAGGATGGTGTGGCTTGGGTTCCAAAGAATGGCAAGGCCTCCTGAGGCTCCCGCTGCATCCGTGTAGAAGTAGTTACAATCTTTCCAAATGCATTGGAAGATGTTTTCCACTTCTATTCCTGCACATTTTGTTTCTTGTAGCATTATGATGTCTGGGATTTCCCCCTTGATACAGTCCCTGAGGATCCTTTACTTAGATCTGTCGTTGAGTCCTCTTATGTTCCAGGTTATGATCTTCATCATTAGGTAGAAGAGTGTGGGTGGAGGTATCCCTCCGAGAGCTTCTAAATCTGACCTGAGTTGATCATGAGCTTTCCCGCTTCTTTGATTAGTTGATGTGCCGGTTTTCACTCGCACCTCTTGTTCTCGCGTGAGATTTTCTTAGATCCAGAGCTTGTCTCTGTGGCAATGCCAAGGCGGGCTGTGGATCCTGCCGTTGAGTCGAGGAAGACTTTGTGTACCTTTCTGAGCTACTCTTCTGGAAGGCCTTGCAGATCTCTTAGGTTAAGGGCTTCTTCCAGTTTTTTGAAGTCTATGCCTGCTAGGTCTTGGGTGTCCAGCTGCATTGGTGTATCTCCATCTGCGTCCCCCCTTTCCTCGATATAGGTTTCTTGGTTCTGATCAGGGGGGAGGGTATGGATTGGTTCTGTACCTTTCTTTGTTCCATTGTGCGGATCTTGGATTTCCGCTTCCTCAGGGAGCTGACTGAGAATATCGTAGGCATTCTTGGTCGGAATGCCAGGTTTGGGGCTAGCTGCTTTCCTGCGAGGTGGGTTCTTCTTCCTTGATTGGATTTTTATGAAGCCATCCTTTTGTGTGTTCTATTCGGCTTTGGGAGCGGGCTGAGTCAGTGAGCAATCCCGGAACAGGTGGCCATGCTCATGGCATCTTCTGCATCTGAATGGGATGTGTTCATATTCGAGGGTTTGCGACCAGTCCTTGTCCTGATGCTCCAGTATTACTGCTCCTGGTAGGGCTTGAGAGATGTTCATGTACACACAAATTCAGGCATAGGAGGTGTATTTTCGCTGCTTTGTGGCTTCGGAGGCTTTGATGTATTGGCTGATTGTGTTTCCTATTCCCATCAGAATCTCCTCCAGCCAAAACTCCTGTAGGAGGGAGTAGAGGCGGATCTAGACAAGCGTCATCGAGAAGTCTTCCTTGTCTGGGCTGAAGCGCTTTGTCCAGAACCTGAGAAATAGCCCTGCCGAGTTGAAAAAATATGGGCCGTTCTCAAATATGTGGTCTTTGTCTTCTAAGTTATACAGTATGATCGTGAAGAAGCCTTTTGAGCTAAGCTGAACCTCGTAGTCTCCCCTGGGGTTCCACCAGTGTTTGATCCATTTGTTTAGGTCCCTTTCTGACGGCCAGAGTCCTAGGAACTTGCCAATGAGGGCGTGTTCTTGCATGAACTGGGTGTGCTCACCAACCCTGGTTGAGCTAATGAGGTATCTGGGCGCTTTGTCCATTTGAGGGATGCATTTGCCGGGCTCCCATCCACGAGGTGTTTTGGGACGGAATGTGCTGGCTTCCGTTTCCATTTCCTTTCGGAAACCCTACTCTTTGGCAAGGAGCTCCTCACGGATTTGCTGCGGTGGCTCAAATGCAGGTCGCTTCAATATCTTGCCCGCTCTATCATTAGTGGTTATGTTGCTGTAAGAGGGGGGTTTCCCCCCCTCCTCGATGCCCATATCTACAAACCAGAGCCGGAGATGGATCCCCCCTGGGCTGGTTGGTTGTTGGGTTGCAGGGTATACTGGATCGGTCAGACAAGGGCGCGCATGGGCTTCAGGCTAGGGTTTCCGCTCCCGTTCTCACAAATTATTGACACACCACTACAATTAGAATTGCATTAGCAGAAAACATCAATTTAACATTCTTGAAAAAAATCATGGAACAAACCATATTTAGGAGTGTCATGTTAATTCGTTGAGCTACACCATTTTGTTGAGGATTGTATGGAACTATTGTTTGGTGTTTGATCCCATGTTGGTGAAGGTAACGTACAAATTCATTAGATGTATATTCTCTTCCATTATTAGTGCGAATACAGACAATACGAGACTGCGCTTGATTTTGAATCCATACATGAAAATTTCTAAATGTTTCAAACTCTTGTGAATTATCTTTCAACAAATACACCTCACACATCCTAGTGTAATCATCCATAAAGGAAATTATATATTTATTTTCATTTGTTGAATGAATAGGCATAGGGACACATAAATAAGAATGAATCAGTTCAAGTCTTCTACATTCTCTAGAGGTAGAATCATTGAAAGGTTGTTTGCTATGATTTCAAAGAATACAAGCATCACATTGCTTTAGTTTTCTAGGAATGGTAGGAAGACCACAAATACCATTATTTCTCATTAAAAAAATATTTTCATAATTGATATGACCAAATATACCATGCCACAAAACACTAGATGACATTATACCTTAATCATAATCATAGAGGTATGCAATCAAAATCCTTTCATACTTCAACTTTTGCATTGATCGTGTGAACAAAGTGGCCTTGCTATTTGATGAGAACAAGGGACAAAAAGATTTTTTTCAACCCAGGAAGATAGAGTACATTGTGCAGAAGAAAATATGGAAGTCCAGGAAACTTAAGCATGATGGTGCCTATTCCCAAGGGTATGAGGCTGGACATGTCTGCAAAATACACTATGCCATTTGCATTGTCAATGAAGTATTCAAAAATATATTTTTGGAATTTCATATGAGAGGTTGCGCCTATGTCAAGAAGCCATATCTTTCCAAGGACCATGTGCAATGTTAAATAAATATTTTGTTACTCCTATATTGTAGTGAGAAATAATTTAATGGATATATTCATGTGGATTAATTTTTTCAGTTATGTAGGTTTACCTCTTTCCTCTTTCTTTTTTTTTGTCTTCTTTGATCTTGTCCCATGGAACTTTGTAGTCATCTGCTTTATGTGACCCATTCTTTTTGCACTGTGTATAATGGATATTGGATCTATCACTTTGGTTGTGTCTATGCCCCCTGCCTATGATGATGTTTATTCCACATCCATGTACTCTTCCATTTATTTCTCCTCTGGAATAATTAGGTGGTTAACCTTTCTCTTTCTAAGAAAGGTAAACAATTTCTCCAATTGAAGAAGTTGGCTTCTTTCCAAAGGCTTTCTCGTGATCTGCAACATTCTTCACCAGTTTTTGAAATGTCATGGATTTCATCTGATTGCTTGCTTGCAACGATTAAAGGTATCCATAATATGTAAGGTATAGGTACTTAATGAAGGTCATGAGAGAGAGAACAATATTCACTCCAGTGGCTTCAATGTCATTCATTATGGTTTTGATTTTTGAGGCTAGAGGCCAGAGCCATAGGGTCATAATTCTTCAACTCTAGGTTGAAGAGCTTCAACATTAGTTGTATGATTTCAAGCTCATAATGTGTGTCATACAATTCATTTAACATATTGAAGGTGTCATAGGAATCAATAATGCAATTTATAGGATGATTCACCTCTTCACTTATTGTCGTTGAGATTACTACATATCTCTTATGGTCTTTGTCTTCCCATATTTTGCGCTCTTTGTCTGTGGTTGGAATGATTGGTTTTATACAAGGTATTTTACTCTTTTTCTTTAACATAAAAGCTTATTATTTATATTATGCTTCTTATTCTTCTGATTCTATATCTTCTTCAGTGATTTTGTTTCTTTGAGGGACTTATTTTGCTTCACAAATCCCTTTTCATAGGTCGTTGAAGATCATTGTACTCTTCATCTTCCTATACCTTTCTTTGTATTTCTCCTTACTATTCAACACCACACTGACAATAGAGATGAGGGAATGAATTTTATTCTATTGTCTTCACACATGTTAGTAAATAAAATATATTGAAGCTTCACAAGTAAATTTTTCTTGCGATTGCATCAATCAACAATTGGAATGGGTTGGTTACACTCGGAATGACATCGTTCAATCACCAACACCCATGCAAAAGATTGTGTATAATAGCTAACAACTATCAATATACTCGTAGTGAACCAAGGAATAGACATACACCAATGATACTAATAGATATCAATGAATGATATATATCAGTGATAATGATAAAATGAATGAATATAACACTTATCGATACCGATTCCTAGAAGTGGCCTCGAATTGTAGGTAATCTCTTAGAGGTGGCTTTGACTTGAATTCATTCTCTAGTTTTGGAAACCGAGCTACAACATATTCAACAACATGGTCATTTCATCATTCTCATTGATTTATATTTGTTATCGATTTCTCATTGTGGTCAATCTACAACTTGTTGTGGAGAATAATAGCCATGATGTCATAGATTTGAGATATGCATTAAATGGAATGTCAGTCAGTTTATGGCATACAAATTGATGTAGATATGGATGTCTTGGTTCTCGCAAGTCATGGAATGGATACCAATAGTGAATGGATACATAGATACCAACAACGAATGGATATGTATATTACTAGAAATGAGTGGAAATGGAGTGAGTGTTTCCAAGTCACAATTTAGGGTTTCCCATGTCTATGATAGAGGAGGTCAAGTAGAAGTGCATCGCCTGGAAGTAAGATCGACGAGCGTCTAGTGTAGTGGATCGCTAGTTGCTAGACGAGGGTTAGGGCATCGAATCGAGCATTAGGTTTAGGGTGTCAAGATAGTTAGGTCATCGAATGGAGCGTTAGGTTTAGGGTTTCCACCAAAAAATTCAACATGTGTGAGGGTGTGAGAGAGGCCCTCAATGTGTTTCACTTAGACAAAGAATAACCAGACAGAAGGTGCATGAGACAGATAGTCTGGAATGACTAGAGAACAGAGAATCAATCAAGACTAAGGAGAGACATTTTCTGCACTCTAGGGGAAAGTAAATGCTGAGAGTAATTATGGAGTTAGCGATGGTTGTGATACCATTTCCATACTAGGAATGGTATGAAATAACTCCACACTCAATGACTTCTACATTAGCATGATATGTAAATATATACAAAAGTGTATCACCTATGGTCTTCCAAAATGGGTGACCGTTCCTATCATCTATGACTCTTCATATTTACATACAGATACAAGTAACACACCCCTAAAGGGATTATGTGTCCAACATATCCAAATATATTCATCCATACAAATCACATGTCCTTAATAATGAATACATGATCTCTATATATGTCCATTCACACATTCACATGAGGCATGTTTATCATGAGGTCAACCCTATTACATATACATTTACTCATTACATCTACATTTAACGCCATGTATTCCATCCCTTGGGGTTATATCATATAGATTTAACACCATATATTCCTCGGGGTCAAATCACCTTTCCCTATGTCAAATATTAGTGGGAAGGTTATTGGGAGAGAGGTAATGAAGATGATTCTATAACATTCATAACACAACCAGCTTGTGAATCTTTTATTAATGTGCTCAAGGAGGAATTATACCTTATTGGAAACTAGGATGATAAATTCATGAGGTGGATGACTCTACATCAAGAGAGAGACAATACAATGTCAGAGTGCACCAACATCTTCCATACGTTTCAATCAAAGATGGGTATCAAAGAATCTGATCTCCGCTTGGTTTTTAAGTACTGCAACAACCTACATAGGTACATCCAATAAGAGATAGATTTCTTGGATATATCATAACTGGGAGACACTTATTTATATGTATTCAAAATTGAGTAGGAATTTAAGCATCAAAATAAGTAGTAGTTTGGGTCTACAAATATGCCACAATAGAAGTATGGTAAAGGTGGGCCTAGCTCATAGAACAAGGAACGTAGAAGGGAGATCCAACCTTGATATAACTAGTCAAATCCAAAGGAAATAAGGGTAATTATAAGTCAAAGAAGGACACTAGAAAGTGGTGTGAGTTTCATCAGATCCCTTGCCACAACATTGTTGAATGCCACTCAAAATAGTTATTATTGGCTAAGTGTAAAGAAAAATGTTCAAACCCTGACTCAAACTCTTATTCAAACTAGGGTAAAGGAAGGATGATCATTGATGCAAAAACAATTCTACCATCGTAATTTCAAATATCCAACTAGACAAGTCAGAGGAGCTTGAGGAGGGTGGGTGCCTCTTCTATTCTTAGATGTGAGTGAAAGAGATCCCACTACATTTAATTATTTATAGTGAAAGTGAGAAGAACCTAATATCAACTAAGGTTATTAAAATATTGAAGCTACCGATAATGTCATGCACCCAACAATACACCATTTCCTGGTTGAGCCATGGACCAGGCCTTCGCATCAACCAATAATGTCGCCTATCCTACAAGATCAAGCCCTCTAAATATGGGGTAATATGTGATGTTTCTCCACTTGAATTTTGTAATGTAATTTTAGGACAACCTTATATGTGGAAACTTAATGTTGTTTACAATCTCATCCCCATAGTGTAGTTTTTAACTTGGGAGGTCAATCCTCTAGGGTACTAGAGTTAGTTATGACTATTGGAATTTCATTGATCTTAGAAAAACAATGATGAAAGATAACCTCTTAAACTGCAAATTTTTTCCTCTTCATGGTTATGGAAGAAGGTGAGAAAAAAATCACCACAACCACCACAACTTCAACATAGGGTCTCCCTACATAGAAAAAGCAGGTGGAAAAGATGGTAGATGAATATATAGACATGTTTGACTCATATATAGGGGTTCCTCTACATTGTCAGGTCAAACATCCCATTGAGTTGATACCCGAGTCTTCCTTACCCAATGTTCCCATATATAGATGTTCCCTTCTAGAGACTAAGGAAATAAAACATCAAATTCATGAGCTCATCACCTTGTGAAGCCTGATTGTGTTGGTATAGAAGAAGGATGGGACATGGTGACTCTATATTGATTACAGATCCCTAAACAAAATCATTTCCTAGAATCAATACTTGATCCCCCACATTGTTGATATTCTTGATCAACTCAAGGGTGACAAGTTCTTTAGTAATATTGATATGAAGTTAGAGTACCACCACATTCCAATAGAAAATTTTGATGTATGGAAGACAAGATTAAAATTTAAAGAAGGCCTTTTTGAGTGGTTAGCCATTCATTTTGGCTTGACTAATTCTCTGGTGATATTCATGATAATGATGGATGATATCTTGTGGCCATTCAAAAACTCTTTTATGATCGTATATTTTGATAACATCCTCATCTTCATATAGATATATGCAAAAAACTTACAGCACATTCAATAGGCCCTTAGCACTTTGTGACAACACAAGTTATACGCCAACTTGGAAAAATGATCCTATGACATGTAGAGAATTAAATACTTAGAATATATCATGGATTGACATGGGTTTCATGTGGACCCAACCAAGATCCAAGTCATTCACGATTGACCAACCCTAAAAACTTTGACAAAGATCCATATCTTCTTGGGCCTCACCAACTTCTATCATAGGTTTGTGATGGTGTTATCTCATATTGATTGGCCCTTAATTCAAGTAACCAAAGGTGGAGCCAAAGCCATGTTTTCTTCATTTGAATAATAATAAAAAAGCATTCCATGATCTGAAACACCACCTCTGCTCCACACTAGTTCTTAGGTTGCTAGACCTACAACATCCATTTGAGATTGATACAAATGCCTCTAACTATGCTATCAATGTCATATCATAGTGAAATGCTATATGATTTTATTTGTAGTTATCATAACTATGAAAAGGAGATGTACTCAATTGTGAAGGCATGCCAATAGTGGAAGCATTATATTCTAGTAAAGGAAATGATCCTCCACACTGATCGCAAGCAATTGCAATTTATGTAGACACAATGAAAGTTTCATAATGAACTCCATCATATGTGGTCCACATACCTGCAATATTTCCACTTGAAAATTAAGTACAAGGAGGGGATAATCAACCATGTTGAAAACTACCTCAGTTGGCCCCCAGTTGTGGCACTAACCATAGTTATTAACTCATATAGGTACGATACCTCAAGGTGGCCATAATTATACAACAATGACTCGAAATTTGTTTCTTCTTATCAGAAACTAAGTGTAGGTAAACAAGTCCCATACTTCCACCTCCAAGATGTGCTCTTATGATATCTTGTCAATATTTTTGTTCATTCAAGTGAGCATGCAAAGCTAATTTTGGAGGCACATTATAGTTGGGTTGTAGGGAACTTCAATGTTGAGAAGACATTACTAGTACTTCATAAGTAGTTTTACTAGGAAAAACTTCAATAGTACATCAACAAGTTTATCAAGTTGTTCATTTCCTATACCATCACTAAACCATCCATCAAGAAGCGAGGGTTATACAATTCTTTCCCTACCCAATATAAGCCTCGAGAGTCAGTCTCCAAGGATTATATATCAAGTTTTCCCTCGAAAAACATGGTCAAGATTGTGTCTTTGTGGTCATTGATCGATTCTCTAATATGGCCATTTTGGAACCATGTAAAAATAGTATCATAGGAGAGGCCATTGTTAGGATATTCTTCGAGCATGTTTGGGTTCATTTTGGGCTACCACGAACCATTATTTCAGATAGGAGAAAGAAATTCCTTTGTACTTTTTGGTATGTCCTATGGTCTCTATTGGACAATAAGTTGACCAAATCATTTCCCCTTCACCCCCAGATAGATGGGAAAATAGAAGTGGTCAACAATATGACTATGCATATCTTGTTCATGTGTAGAACTCTAAGCATCCATGTAGATGGGATGAGATCCTTCCATATGTTCAACATAGCTATAAAAAATCCCTACATAGCCTTATTGGCCACAACCATTTTTAGGTGTGATTAGGGTTCCAACCATTTCCCCCCATTGATGTAACTATTCTCTTTCCATATTCATCGATAGAGTCCTCCCATGATTAAACCAAGCAACTAAATTTGTTGAATCGATCTAGAACCTCCAACAACAGGTTCATGATATATTGTAGAAAACCAATTCCAAATACAAACAACTAAATCATCAACATTAGGTTCCACACAAGTTTCAGGTTGGGGACAAGGTCTAGTTGCATTTGTCGAAGGAGCACCTCACGAGCCCGTAGAGAAATATTAGACCACTTTGATATGGGCCTTACACCATCACAAAGGCTATGGGTGAAAATGATTTCAGATTGAGTACTCCTCCTTTCCTTGGCTTACATTTAGTATTTAAATTAGAGTGTTTTCGACCATATTTCGCACCTCTGTTGGACACCTCGGAGGTGGCTAAGAAATTGGCTCATATAGAACTCAATCTCGTCTTCCTTGAGTAGGATACATTGGATCAAATAATTGACACCAAGATGAAGGGCACCCACCAACAAAACATACAACTCTATCATGTTATAAAGTAGGAAAACTTCTTCAACAAGCAAAATGGCTCACCAATATTCAGATTCAACAAAATCTTTCCATATACTACGAGAAATTGATGAAATGGGGACCATTGATTCCTAAGTGGGGGGAATTAATCAAGGTGGATGTTGATGGCCACCCACCTCTTCCATCGGCCTAACATGGTTCTCCATCTTGGCATTCTTGTTATGATTTTTTGGCACTTTCTAGGTCCTAAACGTATGGGGCCATTTTGAGGCCCTAAACAATATTTTTTGAGAAGGGAAAACGACCTAACTTTACCATCAAGAAATCTATCCTATTAAGAAGTACTATGACAAGGTGATTTTTTCTCACCCATCAAAATCATATGAGGTAATAATTCACCCAACAGAATTATCAGATGTGAACAAGAATTGGGGATTGAATGCAATAAAATTCCCCTCCAATGGTTGAGATGCTCAATCAATTGTCCTCCCCTTTATAGGGGGGGGCAACAACCCCGAATTCATGAGTGAGCATAAAAGGGAGGAGGAAAGAGGCCTCAATGAACCATAGAAATAAGTGAATAGATTTAAGCTTTGCTTCCCCAAAAATACATTTTGGTGTTTCAAAACACTTTTTGGTACTTCACTCCCTAGGTTTAGGGTTTTGAACTTTTAGTGTTATTTTTTTATGTTAAAAGGTCATCCTTTAAAGTGTATTAGCTTTTGTGATTGTGTAGTATCCATCTCTTTGCAGAGATAAGTTACAACCATTCTAGCTAGTTTGTGTTCTATAATATTCCATTGTTTTATTCATTAATAAAAGATGAGTTTTCAAAAAAATTCTTGAAACTTCTCACTAAAGTATAAATTGCTTTTATAATGAGAGTTTCATTACTAATTTCATGAATTGGAATAATATTATGGAAGCTAATGAGTTTAGAACATTATGAGTCTTACGTTTTTATGTTTGAATTTTAAAATTAACATAAATTTATTAAAAATAGTATTTAAAAATATAGGGGAAAATTTATCATTCAAAATTTTTAATACTTAAATATATATTTAAGTAAAATATAAAACTTAAATATAAATAAATAATATTTATATAAATTTTAAGAATGGAAAAAAATATATTTCATGATATTTAAAAAAAATCAAATTTTACATAAAATGTTTTTAATAAAACACATAAAATTTATAAAATATTTATATAAATTTAAAAAACTTGAAACTCAAAAGAAAAATATCTTTTGATATTTTAACAAAAATCAAAATTTATATTAAATGTTTTTAATAAGTTGACAAAAACACAAATTAAGATATTTTTTTACCTATATTTTAACATATGAAAATCGAAACATTTTTTTATAAATATACAATATTTATATAATTTTATATTTCCATTTATATGTTTTTCAATTTTTAAAAATTATTTCTTTATAGAAATGTTCAAAATATCGAATTTTGATTAACACTACTAATAATATAAATTTTTTAAAATTATTTACTTTGTAGAAATATTCAAAATATCGAATTTTGATTAACACTGCTCATAATATCCAGCATACGAGTAGTCTGTAATTTATTGGATTTTAAAGAAATTCAAATTTAGCAGACTAACTAATAAAAATCAATTATACAAGCCAGAAGAAAAAAAATTGTGCTGAGAATAATCGTTCCGCGGCAATCTAAAAATCCAAAGAACCTTAAGCCCACTGGGAATCTGGAGCTATGTGATCGGTGGCCATCTCGATCTGCAGTCAGCCATGAATGATTGTAAGCACTCCTCCACGGGCTCTGCAATAAAAATCGATCACAGAGTTGAGTTCAATGTTAGCAAATAAATCTCCGGATGGGGTGCCACGCGGAGCAGGAAGAATACGTGGAGCAGCGCCAGGAGTGGCCATTAATGGTGGCCACCTGCCCCCATATCCTCGCCATTTATACGACGAGGCCTCTTAATCGCACGAGGAGAACGGCCGACCAGAGCATTAAGACCACAGTCTTAATGGCCATAGCTATCATTTTCGCCCTTATCAATACCTTGGAGGCTTTGAGATGATTCGGAAGGTTGCAGAGCCGAACAGAGACAACCTCGCAGTGGGCACTCCGGCAATAGCTCTATTTCTAAGCATGCCACGAGCAAGGGGGCTGCCTCGCAGAGGCATAGGGTGGTACGCGGCTGACTCGTGAAGGAAAAGGCAAAAGAAATTTGAGAGAACACTGACTCTAGCTAAGAGAAGGAGACCCAGGAAGTCTAGAGGAATTGATATGCCTCCCATGGCGTATGTCGAGGAGATTCCTTCGGAGGAATCCATCCAGAATTACTCAGAGAGCCTCCTTTTCACGGTTCCGGACAATTGGGATCCCCCCGCTTGTTTCGGAGAGGACGCCATGACCCATGTTCCAAGAGCTGAACACGGTCCCAGAGGCACTCCAGCTGAGGAATTCACACCTTGCTTTATAGAGGAAGAGACACAAAGAGGCATTGAAGAAAACATCCGCGAACCTCTTGAGGAAATGAGGTAGCAGAGTGGGTAGCAAGAGCACCAGGAGGAGGTCGACGCACGGATGGAAGCTCCCCCCTCTTCCATTCTGGATAATTCACAGGACCAACCACCACTTCTTCACCCAGAGCCCCTGAATTTAATCTTCGATGTACGCAGCATGGTGGACGACCAAATTTTCAGAGCCATCCGCATCAATCAACACCTGGATATGTTGTACGCCGCCTACTCCAGTGCCACCCCAAGGCGCCAATGCCCCACCTGTGCGCAGGTCTACGCCATCCCAGTCAGACGCGGCAAGGAGAAGGACGACCACAAGGACACCGGCTAAGAGGTTTTCCTGTTTGTTTACTATTTGAAACTCTTTTCTTTTCTATGCAAACCGGAGCTGCAACTCTTCTAGTTTATAGCAATGGTAGCGGTAGTATAGTAATGAACAAACTAATACTAAGGTTGGCCATGCACCCTGGTTTCCTTTGGGCAGGGTGGCAGACTAACACTTTGAGTTTGGAAGTTAGCATGGAATGGCCAACTGTCTCAGTTTCCTTACCAGGCAGGACAGCTGACACTTCAATAGAATTCTGTAATTTTGCAATATTAATATAATAGGACCTGCCTTTTTTATTTAAAAAAAATAAATGTTAGCAAATAAATACATACGAGTGAATGTATTGAACACACAGTGGTTGACAACGATGCAACGGTGAGGGTGAGCTTGTGTGCAACAACAACAGTACGAGAAGTTGGATAAGGGCAGTTGTGGAAAAAACAAGTATTAAGAAGAGATAAGTATAAATACAGTTTGAGCGGGTCTAATAGTTAAGAACGGTGTGAGGGTGAGCTTGTGTGCAGCAACAACAGTTCGAGAAGAAGTTGGATAAGGGCAGAAGAAGAGATAAGTACAAATACAGCTTGAGCGGGTCTAATAGTTAAGAAAGGTGTGAGGGTGAGCTTGTGTGCAGCAACAACATTACTAGAAGTTGGATAAGGGCACTGGTGGAAAAAACAAGTATTAGGAAGAGATAGGTACAAATACAGCTTGAGGGGGTCCGATAAGGGAAGTCGTGGAAAAAACAAGTATCAGGAAGAGACAAGTACAAATACAGCTTGAGCAGGTCTAATAGTTAAGAACCTTGTTGGCTAGTTGTTCTATGAAATGGTTTTTTTAGTGGGAATGTGCAATATAAATTTATAAGAATCACTATTTTTTGTTTTTTCAAAATCCATTTCTGAATGCAGAAATGGATTCAGCATACTGAAAAAAATCAGTGAAATCTTTAGCCTTTTTCTCCCTTGAAAAAATCATCATTTCATAGAATCTTTAGCCTTTTTCTCTTAAAAGGTTACAAGTTCAAATCCAGATCAGGTAGGATATGTATTCCATAGACTTTGTCGGTCAAACAGATAGGGGCATAGGTACCTTGTCCCACAAACAAGACCTTTCATACACCAATTAGATGTCAGCTTGACCTCAATCTTAAAAATGGATTATTATTATTAAAGATAATTTTTAAGTGTGGGGAATCATTATAGATGTTAATCATTGAAATCCGTGTTTTTCTCCACTCTACCCGGACCCATTTGTAAAATTTAAGCAGCTTTTAATTAAAACAATACTTTATACAAATCTCACTCATAATCTTTTAAATATTTATCTGTCTGTGCTAGCGAAATGACAGATGACAGACCTGCTATGACCATCGACCTAACGTGAGGTGAACAACCTAATCTGAGATGTGCATGAAGGGAGGGATCGCTTGCGACAGACGGGATCGCTGGTGATACGCAAAATAAGTTTTTCATATCGATTCTACAGAAGCCATTAATTATACAAATTGATGGGTGACAGGGTCAATGGTTTCGTAACGCAGTGTATAAGTGTATAGCATTCCATGACAAAATCGTGCACAAATACAAACAGAAATATAATAATACTTGGAGTGTAACCGCCCCCGGAACCATTGAGATCTCCTGATATTGTTGAGTCGTGTGGACAACCAGACGCTTTTATTTTGGTTTTTATGGCCCATATATCTTGCCTCCACTATTATTTATGAGACAGAGAAACGCAATTTCTAGGCCGCAGGAAAAAGTATTGATCCAGTTTCTGTACATGTTGTTTCATCTAAGATTGTGGCGAATATGGAGCTCCGTATTTTGCTCTATTTACTTTCTGTGGCAGCTTATTCGGAGGGGGGAGCCTATGTTCGCCCCGCTCCTCGCCCAGTCTTATCTACTCCTCTCAGAACAACAACGGATAAGAACCCTAAACAGGTGGAAAATATTTTTTTCTTGGTCTGAATGAATTGATGGTGAGTTAAGGATTCATTGAATTTTGATAACTAAATCGATTTGTATGCATGCAATGTCAGGTTCATATTTCTCTGGTTGGATGTGATCATATGAGGGTAACCTGGACTGGAATATCTCCTCGACAATATACTTCTTCGGCCAGGGGAGACAACGCTTCTTCCTATTCCTATCTTTTGTACCAATCCGACTAACATTCACTATGCTGGGATTGGCGCCTCGAGGTTAATACTGTCTTCTATTATCGGTGTGGACGACATGGTTCAGAATATAATCTCAAGACACCGCCATCACAGTTTCTCATAGCTTTTTCAATCGCAGCTAAGTATAGCCAGAGCTCTACACATAGCTTTTTCAATCGCAGCTTAAGTGTAGCCAGAGCTATACACATAAATATAGAAATAAATAAGAAGGCTGTAAGTTGTATGGGAACTTTTTTATCGAATTTTTTTTTCCTTTGGAATGTAGGTGCTTTGCTCCAAATGAAATATAGAAATAAAACAGAAGGGTGTAAGTTGTTTGAAATATATAAATAAAATAGAAGGGTGTAAGTTGTATGGGAATTTTTTTTTTTTTTTTAAGGGTGTAAGTTGTATGGGAATTTTTTTTTTTTTTTTCATTGGAATGTAGGTGTTTTGTTCTTCAATTGAATCAAAGGAATTTTTCAATATATATATATAAGTTGGAAGTCATTACAATATATTTATTATGAATTTAATATGTTATTTATGGAAATTGAACTCAGATGAGAAAGATAACATTCATCAGAACCATCCAAGTTAAACTTTTTTTTATTTTATATAGATCTATTATACTGGAAGTTGTAAGTTTGTATGCCAACATTTCTATATCACTATGCTAAAAATTATAAAAAAAAATTGCTTAATTCAAAGATGATTGAATCTAATTTTTTTGTTTAGATTTTTAGAAAACATATTTGATATAAAAGTAAAAGAAATTCTGTTAATTTTATTTATAAATTCAATTAATTATATAATTTTGACTTAGAATTAAGTGTTTTTGTTTTATTTACTTATATATAAAATAATAAAATTATCTTCACTTGGAATTAAGTGTTTTTGTTTTACTGGGATATCTATAAAATAAATAATGGAATATTAGATAAATGTGGTTTTCAATTTTTATAGATATAAAATGTTTATTTTTTATTTATTTTTATATCCAAATAACTATTAATTTTATTTATTTAATTTTTTTTTATATAATGTTTCAAATAAATTTTCAATTTCTTATAAATATAAAAGGTTTATCTTTTATATTTTTTTTATATTCCGGTATTTATTAATTTTATTTATTTTTTAAACAAATATTATTTAATATTTCAAATTGTTTAATCATTATTTCAAAATATTATTAATTTTATTCATTTTAATTTTTTTATATAATATTTCAAATAAATTTTCAATTTCTTATAAATATAAAAGGTTTATTTTTAATATTTTTTTATATCGAAATAATTATTAATTTTATTAATTTATTAAAAAATAATTATATAATGTTTCAAATAACTATATTTTGTTTAATCATTATTTCAAAATATTAAATTTAATTGTTTTAACTATAATTTTTGATGAATTTATTCATTTCTAAAAATAAATTATATAATATATTAATATAAAATTTTTAATACAAAGTAAAATTAAAATATATAAATAAATATTTTTTTATTTTTAATATTTTATAATTTTTTTTAATGAAATTTACTAAATTTTTTTATTATCTTTAATTATAAAATATTTCTATTTTTCAATTTTATATATAACAATTAAAATGTTATAAAAATATTTATAATGTATAAAGTCTATATCCAAGTTGATTTTATATTTATATATATAACAAAAGCACATGCTCTTGTTTTTCTAATCAAAATTTCATTTATTTAAGTTATGTATATATATAAAAAAAACACATGTTCATGTTTTTCTAACCAAAATTCAACATTATTTTATAGGGTCTTGTTTTCCTAACTAAAATTTGATTAATTTAAATTATATATATAACAAAAGCACATCTTCTCTTTTCATAATCAAAATTCAACATTATTTCATATTTGAGTTATATTTGATACACCTATAAAAGAATAGAAATTGGCCTTGAAACATAATAAATATCATTGATGAATATCTTCCAACTACATTATTATCATAACAGTAAAGAAAACATGGCTTTTATCATAACTTTGGGCTTGATCTTAGTTATGATTATTTTGGGTTTTTTTAAAGCATCTTTGCGATGTTTTTTAGTATAGCAACTTTTTTTATACAAGATTTGATTTTTTTTTTAAATTTAAAAAAATATTATTAAATTTTTTTTTAATATTAAAATAAATATAAATTTCAAAAATAATTAACATGCTTTTAATTTTTTTTTTATGATACTTTTAAAAATATGTTTTTGGTTTTGTAATTTTAATTTCTTTTTATTAATGATAATATTTTTTTTTGTTTTTGTTTTGTATGTAAAGAAGATATAGACAGAAACATGTATTACACTTACAGTGTTAACAAAGAATTTTTTTTTCTTGGATAATATACAATGTAAAATGAAAAATTAAAACAATTTACAATATACAATGGAATGTAAAATAAAGATAACTAATATACCTAGTAGAAAAATCAAAATAATTTGCATCAAACATAATTTAAACTAATGGAAAGTAGAGACCAATTTAAAACACAATAAACTTCCCATATTTATGTCTTAAGTGTTGTTTTTTTTGGACCAATGTTATTCAAAATGCCACCACTAATTATTGAAATTGTATATTTGAATTCTTGAGATTATATAATCTGAGTGTTCCATGAGTTTTTCTAAAAAACTGAATTTATTCATATTTAAAAAAAATATATTAAACAACTAAAAATTCAAATTTCAATCAAAATTATATAATCTATTTTATTGGACCAATCTTACTCAAAATCCCACCACAAATTGTTAAAATTGCACATTTAAGTTATTGAAATTTTATAATTTGAACATTCCATAGATTTTTTTAAAACACTCGATTTATTTATATCCTAAAAAAAACTAAAAATTCAAATTTCACTCAAAATTATTAATCTACATAATCTAAATAATAATTAAAAAAAAAAACAAAAAACAAAAAATATTTAAACTAGATGGAGAAAATAATATAAAACTTATAATTCCATTAAATGATCCTCCATTCAATCAAAACTATATGAATAGGCTCTCATTTCGTTACAAATGGACTAATTCTCTTTTGTTTCCAAAATCATGATTACATCTAGTGGATTTACATTCAATGATATCACCATATTACTAACGAAAAAAAATTATACAAAATTTATAAAATCATAAGTATATAATATTTAATTTTTTTTTTTTAATAATTATATATATATATATATATATATATATATATATTTATTTTTATTTTTATTTTTTT
>CBVK0100543130.1:0-17883 GCA_900067695.1 Picea abies | reverse complement strand
GGTAAGTTAGTACATCAACTTCCTTGGGTCGTAACTTTTGCATACGATATCCATTTTAGATGCACGATAGCCCATTGGAAAGGTCAATCTAAGGAATACAAATTTTGGTGTTATCTATCGAATATATTTTTTACTGTGGTGATCCCTAAAAAATGTTGTTTAGGGCCTCAAAACGACCCCGCAAGTCAAGGACCCAAAAACTAGCGAAAAAAATGTCAAACTGAAAAACTACCAAAATGAGCCAGTTGGAATAGGTGGGAGGCCACTGAAATCCATATGGATTAATCCCTCCAAGATATTATTTTTCTCTTGTTTTAGTCTCTCGACCTGAATTCCTTCTTTGAGTACCTTTTTCCATCTCCTTGTCGATTCTTTTGAAATAACTCCATGTAAGTTGAACAAGTGATTATCAGAAATAGTGGTCAGGTCGAATGAGGCCTCGACCAAAGAACCTGATGGAGTAGTTTTTTCAATTGTTCTAAAGGTAATCATGGGAGGCTTCCTTTTCTTTATTTTATCTACATATTTGGACAACTGACCATATTTTTTTTATAGTTTGTTGTGTCGTCAGGATGCTCTGTTCACTTGTTTGATCTTTTTCTTCCTCCTCATGCTATTTTTTTTTCATATCCATATCTTATGTATCCTATATATCTATCCCTTTTGTGTTAATATTCTTAGAATCAATAAGATTTACCTCAGGTAAAGGAATATTAGTTTGTCGATTTTCAAAGCTCTCTCTTTGTATGCCTAGAATGTCACTTTTTGGCTCTTCTTCCTTAGTTCTCTGGCCAACCTCGACTTGATGTGTCTTAGTTGTCTATAAGTCTTATTCCTGTTGATCCAATGCTTCAAACAGATGGACTACCTATTTTTTTGTTAGGATGGTCGGCTTGCCGACTTGTATTGATTCAACTAGATTTTGAGGTGAGGTTGTTTTTCTAGTCAATTGTTTCTATATTGACTCAATGTCAATTTATTCAATAGAATCCTACTGATCCATGTTGAGAGTTTATATCTCGACATCATCCGTCTTGACTGGCTGATTTGACTTTGTTGCTTTGGATGACTCATTGATTATGAGTTTCCTATTCTTTTTATTTGCTGGAAGTTCTTCTATGATTGGTACCATCTTTGCTGGAGGTGACTCCTTGGTCAAGTCAATTGTTGCCTCGAGTGTCCTTTTCTTACTTGGTGTTTCTCTTGGCCTTATTTCCCATTCTTTCATATTTATTGTGACCTTTTTCGAGTTGACATGAGTAGTTGTTCTCTCTAAGTTTTTCTACCTTTTTTCCCCTCTTGTTTCAATTTTCCTAAGTGTCCTCTTGATGTTTTTGACCTGCTTCTTTTGTTCCTTAGATTTTTTAGAAATTCTCCTTCATTTTTGGTCTGACCGAGGAACTGTATATTTTCTTCATGACAACATTTTCTTGTCGGGTTTGCTTCAGATTCTCTACGATCTTGGTGGTAATACTTGTCATTTTCTCTTGGATAATGGGTTCTTTGAAGTTGATGCCCACCTCCGACTAGAATGTTTCTCTCCAAATCTCCTCTATGCCGAGATCTAATGCTTCTTCCTTGACAACCTTATTTCCCTTGTTATTTTTGGTCAGTTGCTTCTTTTTCTTGGGGATGGATTTGCAAGTACAACATTCGGTATTTTAAGTCTTCAACAAAAGGAGTTGTGTAGAGAGTTGGTTCTCTTTATTCTTCTTACTCCCTCTCGGTCAAATACAACACTACAAGTACCCCTGTATGTTGTTCTTCAGGTGGAATTTCTAAGTTCTAGTTGATTTTTCTTTCCATCTCTGTGAAGATTTAATACACTGTTGGTTGGTAGTGCATCTCTTTTGGCTCTGGTGCAGACACGACTCCACACCACATCTTTGTATGGTTGAGGTCGTGTTGAATATGATAAGGTGTTGGAAGTGCTCGATGGAGAACTTGTTCGACTCACCATCTATGTGTACTATCTTTCAAAACCGTGACCCATAGTCTAAATATCTCTTGTGGAGGAAGTGAATTTGAGGTACTTGTTTGATTAGATACAAACACTTTGTACTTATTCATTGTCAGTATATTCTTAGTTGTAAATGTTGGTTCTCCAATAGGTCTGTATTGTTCCATTGCTAGCTAAATTAGTAGTGAAGAGAATTTGATGGCATTTCCTACATCTTGAACTTCTTTGCAGTTAGTTTTGATCATGTTGGCCAAGTGTTTTTCCCAATTGAACCTTTCTTTATTCTAATAGACTTGAGTTATTTACTCGACAATTTTAATATTTATGTCTAATGCCTGAATTGCTAGTGTGAAGAAACACGAAATTATTATGGTAGTCTAGAAGCCTCTTAGGTTAGAAAATTTGTTGATCAACGAATGCTTATAGTTTTTATCCATCATCGACCTTGTCAAAAATTGCATCTAGTCGTTAGTGTTGGCCAACTTAGGTACCTTGGCCCCTGTCCTTGAGATTACCAAGATTAAGTAGAGGAGACCGCCAATTATTTCTATTGGATGATCCAACTGAAGGTATCCTTGATGATACCGACTAATAATTAATTTCACAACTTCCTCCTTCCATTGACCCATGTCAGCAATTTGTGAGGTGCCAAGGATATGTCAAATTCTTGGTTTTTCTAGGAATTTGGTTTCTTCTTTCCATCTTCCTTCCTACATTTCCCATTCTGTGAAGTTTAGCCAGTGCTTACTCCAATTTGATTCTTCCATCTTCAACAACTAGATATTATTCATTCGGACTTGCAACGATGTTGTAGTCGCTCAATAAAAACATTTCCTCGATATTAAACCTTCTCCTAAGCTTTCGACTTGAGCTCTCATCCTTGGCATTTATGGATCTCTATTACTAGTTTCACGAAAGGTTGGTGAATTTGCAGGTTCGGTCGAATATGCACTTTTCTCTATACTTAGTTGTGGAGGTGAAAATAAAAATGAGGAAAATTTGTATGATTCTTCCAACTTTATATCTAGTTGCGAGAGCATCGAGTTCAATTCATCTAGTTGTTCTCATATTTTGTAGTTTTCTGTCATAAATATTGGTGGTATGAGCGAGTCGAGCGAGTGGACATTAAAATCATTACTTGGATAGCATTCGTTTATATCCCGTTGGTTATTAATTGCAATATATATATTTTTATTGTCGCACGTATCAGTGTAATCAAAAATTGTGTGAGCAGCTGCACAATGGTCATTTCTATCATTAATGCTCTCGTCGACCTTTTCCTATCCAGAGTTAAATTCTCTTTCTTTTCCAACGTTGGTGTTTTATCAGTTGGTGTTGTTCTAGGTTTGCCCAAAGAGGTCTCCTTTGTTTATATGTGGTCGATATGTGGGCCGACCAACTTTTGTTCTTGAGTCATCTTTATTATTGGATTTGACTTAGTTGATGTCGTCGATGGATTTTTTTCTCATTTATTTTTCTAAGTTTAATGGAGTCTGAATGATGTCGTATTTTTCCATGCCAATTTGATTCATGTTCTCTTGGTCTATTCTCGTTTGATCTATGCTCGTATAAACCGTGCTCTCTTTTTCCCAGACTGATCCTTTCGCTTGATTCTCTTCTTATGAGTATTTTTCATAAGTCGATCGATGGGGTGGAATGTAGAGAATATCTTTTGCTTCTTTGTCTCGGAATCAACAAAGGGATGCTTTCTCTCTCCATTTTACTTTATTGTTTCTTTTCTTTAGTGTTATGGATATTCTTCAAGTACTTTACCTTTTCATTTTTCTATACCGAAATGTGTCTAAGTGTTTTTTGTTTATTAATTTTAAGTAGGGTTTATTTCTTATAAGTATGATTAGTTGATTTAGTCGGTTCTTGTTCGCAACTCCCTACTATATTTTTCCAACCTGGTTCTTTTCTTTTACGCCTGATACTTCTTTAGATGGGAACCATTAATTAATTTCGTAAGTGGTTGCCCCAATAATGTTCTAAGTTGGACCACTCTAGTCGGTTGAATATCTTCCACCACATAAGGACCAAGTCATGTTGTTTCCAATTTTCTGGGTTTTCCTTTTATGTGGCTGCCATATAGTAAGACTAAATGTCCCTCTTTTATGTATTTTTTCTTTGTGTCGATCATTCCATGATTTATGTTGTTTATTTTGAACCTCTTGGTAATGTATTTCTATTAATCATTCTTCTTCCAACTTGTTTAATTGATATAGTCAATCGTTCATATTTTTTCTCTCATGAAATTTGGCTACAACTGCAACCTGTCGGAATTGGTACAAAATTGCAAAGGGATAACAAATTCTTGTCTATAGAATAACTTGAATGGAGTCTTCCCAGTCGATCATTTGTATGTTGATCTGTATGTTGATCTATATTCCCAGAGGATTGTAGGAACCTTTCGTCTCAGTCATCTATGTCTATGCCACAAATATTTGTGAGTCCTTTTTGAAATGCTTTGTTAAATTATTTGACTACCTCGTTTTCTTGTGGGTGATAAGATGTCGTTTTCCTATGGCCGATTAATTTTTTTTCCAGTAGGAATTTAATTGTTTCATTTACAAAAATGAGTTCCTTGGTCTCTTATTAGTGTCAACGAACAACCAAACCTTGTAATTGTATTTTTGTAGATGAATTTTGTTGCTACCTCTTTAGTACAAGATTCAACTGGATCAACTTCTTCCCACTTGGTCACATATTCAACCACAATAATGATATACTTTTCCCCAGTTCTTCTTTCCCTTTGTGGAAATGTCCCGATGAAGTCAATAGCCCAAATTTTGAAATCTCTATTAGAGTTTATTGAACCTAGTGAAAATTTGTTTTTCCACCAGGGTCGTCCAAGCCTCTGATCTCGATAGTCTTTATGCAGATTTTTTTTACTTGATCTCGAAAGTCTTTATGAAAATTTGACCACCATAGGCATGCTTGCAGTATCCTTATGGATGTCGTGTTGTCTTGAAAATGTCCCCCAGCTACTCCTGCATGGGATTCATTGATTATATCCTCCCTTTCATGTTATGGCACAGATTGTAAAGACCAGATTTGTGTTAACATTTAAATTTCTACCAATTTTTTGTAATTTCTATTAGCTTTTTAAGAAGTATAATTTTCATAATTTTCAAAACTATCTCAATACTTATGTAAGTAAAATTTGGCAATAAGTACTAAATTTAAGTAAACAATCCATAAATTTGAGTTTAAATACCTCACTCTGATGCTATCCGCATTTTTAGTATTATTTATTAAATTAATCATCTTAATAATTAAGGGTCATTACACAGATCTTCTTAAAACATCATTCATTCCCATTTTGTATAAATATCTGTTAATGATTGTGAACGGTGCAACTTTCAGGGATAGAAATTTATTTTTGTTTGTTGCGAGGGCCGTAGGAGCCTTTCCTTATTCTAGGAAATTGGAAATATCTTCTAGATCTTTAGAGGAAGATTTAACTCTAAATAAATGTGCATTTGGGAGATCATCGTCGATTCTTGTCGGAAATTATCTTGTTTCTAGTCGTGAAAGGTGATCAAGACGTGCATTCTTTTTCCTCAATTGTATGATTATGTTGAATTCAAATTCCTGAAATAATAGTAACCAATGACAAATCTATCCTTAATGAACTAGTTTATTGACCAAGTATTTTAGTGCTTTATGGTCTGTAAAAAATGTAAAGGTATTTTCAAGTAAATAGTGACAAAATTTTTGTAGAGTAAAGATCATTGATAGAGCTTCCCTTTCCATAGTCAAATAGTTTCGTTATTCCTTATTCAATTTTGACTTGAATATGCATTTGGATGATCCATTGTGTTGTCGTATGGTTGCACTAATACCGACCCGATAGATACATTAGACACATCGACTAGTATGGAAATTTTAGAATGGGTCCTTCGACCAACTTCTTATTTAAGAATTCTAAGGATTCATGACATTCTTGGCTCCATTTAAATTCAACATATTTTCGTAAGAGATCGTCCATTGGAAAGGTGACGTTCAAGTAGTGATGTATAAACTTCCTATAATATCATGTGTGCCCAATAAAATTTTGATTTGTTTTTTATTCACATGCGGTTTTAGATCAAGGATAATCTTAATATTATCCATGTTGACCTTTACCCCATATTTATATACCACGTTTCCTATAAGGATTCCAATAGGTGTAGTGAATATGCATTTCTTAATATTTAATGATAGTTGGATTTGTCTGCAACATTCCAACATAAGTCGAAGCCATTGTATGTAATTTTTTAATATACTATATATTGTCCAATAATCGAAGTATATGGTCATGGTTTTATAGATATACTCTTAAAATTTGTTAAACACTATTCTCAAAAAAACTGTTGGAGCATTCTTCAGTCCAAATGGCATTACTTTGTAGGCGAAAGATCCAAATTCTGACACAAATGTTGTTTTTTCCTGATCTTCTTTTGCTATTGGCACCTGGTTATATCCTACGAACCTGTCAATGAATGAATAAAATTCATGAAAAATGACTTCATTTATGATTTCATCAACAAAGGGGGTGGGAAATAGATCCATCACAGTCTGTTTGTTGATTCCTAGAAAACCGACACAAATTCTTAATTGTTTAGGATCATGTTTCTTTGGTTGCACCACCATGGGACTTTCGCATTATGCCTTGTCTATAGGGTAAATAATACCTTTTTATAGGCTGTAGCATTCCTTCAATCTCTTTCTGAATGATCAGTTTATATTTATGCACTATCTTGTACGGTGATTTTTTGATCGTTTTTTCTACTGGAATAAGTTCAATCTTCATTTCTCCCATTTCCTCTACAAGTCCTTTCAAGTTCTTGTAGTCATGTGCAAAAACATATTGATACTCTTTTAGTATATTGACTATGTTGTTTGTTTGTTTCTCAGACCAATAGTCACCTTTTCGTACCATTTTTGTTCTATCATCATTTGATATGCCAAATTTATTTGTTTTGATTTCTGCATCCATCCATTCTGGTGGCTTAGCTTCATTGAGATGGCGCTCTCCTTATTCAATTTTTGTAAAGATTTTTGGGAAGTTAGGTTGTTCCTGGTCTTCTTTTTGTTTTGTTCCTACACTAAGTATTGACCTCAGATGATTCTGTAGTGCTGGGTGGTCTTTTTTCTACTGGAGTCTATATCCTGGACATTTTATATTTTCCATGTCGATCCTTCATGCAGTCTATATTTCTTTGTTTTATACCAACAAAAAATTACAAGTCGATGTCGATCCTTCATCAACTGAAATGTTTTCTTTTTCTTTTTGTATAGGTGGTGAAGGATTTTCTAGAAAGTTTTTTATATTTTATGCTACATCTCTAAAGTGTTCTTCTTCTGGGTTAAATTTGAAGTCTTGCACAAAATTTTATTTAATTCCATCCCAATTTGATGTATGGACATAGGATTCTTCAATATTATACCATTTGTTCAGTATGTCATCTATTGTACTTGGAAATATATGGGGACATACCCTTTTATATTTATATCTTATTTTTCGCCACTCACTTTCGCAACGCTGAATGTGTTCTACTGGGTCATAGTTGAGTTTGAAGGTGGGGATATCTGCAACTTTGGATACTTTCTTGTCTCTGAACCATTCAACAAAGTATTTCGACATAGTCGTCCATGTTTGTAATATGCAGGAATGTGTTTCCCACCACCTTTCAACTTGGCCTATGAAGGCTTCCAAAAGGATGTATGTCCTCCCTTGCTCTCCTATGGACTTTTCCACCTCTTTGACATGGCTCGAAGGGGAATGTCGTTCACTGTATCGTAAGGGTTTGCTTATTTGATTGTCGGTCAGTATAAGGGTGGGAGTTTGTTGAGTTAGTTTTTCATATAATTTTGGTACAACCTGGATTGAGTAGCATGTCCTAAGCTAATTTTTTGGAATAATTTCAATAGACCAACAATATTTCGCATGTGCTTCGTAATTCTCAATTTTCCAGTTATATAAGGTGGAGTCAGAATTATGCCAGATCAACATAGGAGATTCTCTCAAAATTTCTCCTTTTGCAGTTGGTTATATATAATATTTTTGTTCGTTGCTTATCTAATATAGGAATTTGGATTCGTGTCCTTCATCCCACTTCCTTTCAATTTAATTCTCTCTCTTTCAAGGGAGATAGTTGCTTTCATTCATCAATGTTGTGGTAGACCGACAAGACCTGCGTATGCTAGCATTCCTTCAAAAAGGTTGATCACTTCGAAGTCAACCGAAGTCGGTATTCCCATAATTTGAGTGTCAACATTTCTTAATATTCCAATTGGTTCAATTAATATTTGATTAACTAATCTAAGATAGTTCAACGTGGGTACTAGGCTAGGCCGGGCCATTCATATCCATGTTTCTCATGGTAAAATATTGAATTGAGAACCAAAATCATCGACCACCTTATTGACCATCATTCCCTCAATCTCCAAGTTGACTCGTGGATAGTAATATTTATTGTTATAAGAGAGGTGATTTTAATCCTTGATCGGTCTCTGACCATCTTTGTATTCTCGTAATATGTTGAGTAGATCCAACAGTATACCTATTGAATGCTTTTCTTTGAGGAGCTACAAAAATTCTTGGATATGGTGTCTTCATTTCAACTTCTCAATTTTTGTTGATCTTTTGTGGAGTTCTTGAAGAATTTAAGATCTTCTCTCATGATTTTCTCTTCTTTATCTGGGTTTGGGAAGTTGTTAGCCTTCTTTATTTGGAAATTTTGTGGTGGAGTGTGAATGTCTCATCCTGCACCTAACCTTGTAACAATATGTAAGTTTTTTGAGTTCATCACCTCTTCCTTGGATACTGCATGTAGTAGATTCACATTTTTTCTTGGTATGATTTTGTCGAGTACTATCGGGAAGTATTCTAAAGAGTGATCTCCAATGCCACATATACTGAAAAATTTCATATCATTTCTATCTTTTATTGGGAAATTTGGGATGATGTGATCATATTTCCAACAATAAAAAAAATAAGTTCATCCACGACCTCGACCTCGACCACCAAATCCATGTCAACCTCCTCGACCTCGACCACGGCCACCATAGTAGTTGTCTATTTGAACATAGTTGTTTTCTTGATTAATGGTTTTTGTGTTGTATATTGTTCGTATATTATTCTGATTTCAAGAATTTAGATGGAATTATGATGTTCGGTGATCAAAAGATTCACAGATATGGAACCACTTTGTGTTTTTCATATTATGTAGAAAATCTTGTACACTGTGATCAGTTAGGCATTCACATATGTTATAGTATTTTTGTGCTTGGATTCGATGGATGTCTATTGTTTGTGTGTGCTCATTACATGGGAAATTATCCTTTGTATGTTCTTCCACAAGGCATGTAGTACACCATACTTCATTTCATCGTATAGATAGATTTTTGATTGTTTGTTGTAAATGTTCTATTTTATCCTCAAGTCTCTTCGTTGTCAAGGAAGTCGACGGACCATCAACATCTGACTTGAATCATTGCGATTTCTGTAGCACATCTTCACAACATGTTATATTGTATAAGCGTAGTAGAGAGAGGATTTTTGGTAGTATCATGGCTACATACCACTAGACCAAGAAGTTCTGATCGATTTTTGTCGGGATTTGACTTAGGAGATATTTGAATCTCTTATCATATTCTCTTACCGAATCACCTATTCTTTGTTTCATTTCCTTTAAATTTTGGGCCACCAAATGTGTGACATCCTAAATTTCAAAGAATTTTAAGAACTTATTCCTTATTTCTGTTTTTGAATGAGTTTTCTTTTCTATGTAGTTCATGAACCATGTTAAGGAGCGGTGGTGCAAAGAAGCTTTAAATTGTGAAATTTTATTGTATTCATATGTAATATCAGTTGCATCCCAAAAAATTTTCACCCATAAGCATGGAATTTTGGGTCCTCCTCACCTTCATAAATCAGGATGTGAATGAATACCATTTTTATTTTCTTGTTAGGACTGCTCGATTTTCTTGGTATTTGAGCTACTACAACTTTCGACTGAGTTGTTGAATCCTCTGGTAGGTTTTTATTTGCATCCAATATTGGATGGTACTCAAGGAACAATTGTTTCTTCTTGAGTATAGAAAATGCATCCGCATTTTGAGAGATTTGAACTTTATATTCGACTAATTGACATTCCAAATATTGCGTCACTTCGCGACTATAATTAATTTCTTCTCTTGAGATTAGATGTTGTAGGGGGGTTGAGTTGGTGAGATCCTTAATTTGGATAATCATATTGTTGATTTCATTTCTTTCTGGCTCTACAATTGATGCATCTCATAGATTTCACTGGTCATTCATTTTGTACCATAATCTTGCAGATTGGTCATCAATATGCAATCTATGTTGGAGAAATTCTCGTATCCATGGGATGGTTTTTGGTGTGGGATAAATATGTAAAGTTGGTCCAGATTATTCATAGTCCATACTTTCCAGTTTTTTGTCCAGTTGATCGTTGTTCAACTATGTGTCGCTACTTCTGTTGGGTGTTACCGAGGTTGCTGCTATTTCCAACTCTGTTTGATCTCTTTCTAACTCAAACTACTCACGTGATCTCTTAGGCCGACCCTCCCCAAAAATATTTCTATTCAACTCTTTGTTGTTCCATTGGTTATGAAGTTATTCTCTTTTCTATTTCCTTTTATCCCATTCTATTTTCTGGATATATGTGAATTTCTTATGGGATTGCTTCCCTCTTGACGACAATTAGGCTTGGCAAACACTACTTCTTGTTTTATGGCATCTCACAGTTTCGACCGAACTCGCA
This sequence comes from Picea abies, assembly GCA_900067695.1. Taxonomy (NCBI): domain Eukaryota; kingdom Viridiplantae; phylum Streptophyta; class Pinopsida; order Pinales; family Pinaceae; genus Picea; species Picea abies. The sequence continues at coordinate 7,149 of CBVK0100543130.1, read as the reverse complement.
TTGCCGACCTGACTTACTCTAATTTTGTAGCATTAGCCGTGTTTATTTCTTCAAGAAGTAGTCCCATGATTCTATTGTATCAAGAAGTAGTCTCTTTCTTGGAAGTTACTATTTGGTAATGATGTGCCTAGTCTTGTTCGGTATTCAATGATGTCACTGACTCCCTTGTCGAGGAGGAATTTATGAAGAAGTGTCTGAATCGTGTAGAAAAATACATCATGCAATTTGGTGTAAAATGTTTCTTTTATTTTTTCAAGAGACATCTAATCTTCGATGGCTTGTTTTGAAATATGATCTTCAATAATTCTTTCGATCCAGTCATGCATATTTGTTCTTCCTCCGTTTGTCAAATTTAGGCCTAAATTTTCATCGGGTTTCAGATTACGTATTACCTAATCTATTAATGTTCTGAAATAATGCTTCTAGGATAACTTCAAGGAATCTTCCGTGTGTCTCTGAAAAGAACCGCGACTGTGCTTTAACTAGTGTGAGGTTATTCCTTCTTGCGTAATTTCTGATGTAGTTCTCAATTTTGAGCTTCCACCAACCACACATGTCTTCTAAATTTATCATTTATGTAATTTATACATGCCCAAGTCCAATACTATCAACAACAAAACCAATGTTGTAATCTAGGGAAAAGTAGGGAGAGTTACGGGTAGATCCTTACATAGACATCATAGAGATACATGCATACACATAGAAAAAGATAAATACATACACAAGTAATGAGAGCCCAAAGAAAAATCATTTTATTATATGATAGAACAATGTAACACAATTACATATAACCTCTCACATCAAGTTATTTGAGCCTTAATGTGCTTCTCTATTTATACCTCTTCCAAGCAGTTGTAACTACTTAACTACATGGGTCGGTTGGTTAATATATACTCTGACTGAATTCTACTTCTGACTACATCGGTCGACCAAATAGTTCTTAGTCGATCGTTGGGTCTAGTCGAAAGAGTCGACTATCCCCTACAACAAATGCCTTTAGTTAGAATTCGATTCAACGAGTGGAGCTTTTATGGATTAAGTGACATGGGTTAATCTCTTATCGAATAAAGAGGCAAGAATAATAATTTAAATTCTTTATAAGACATCCAGAGAAGAATTCATAAAAATATTAAACCCATGCTAAGGAAGGAGTTCTGGAACACTTGGGATGCCTCTCTCTATGAATTTTTAAAGAAGAAACATGTTGTTGGTACATATAAGGAAATGGTCATTTATATTGAAGCATGTGAAACTGGAAATATTTTTGAGAGTCTGCTATGAAAGGGCCATCTTCCATAGACATTGGTGGACAGGGTGTGATCAAATTCGAATGAATGTACATCTATATTCAGAATTTGTTTTCAAATACCAATAAATTGAATCGTTCCAAGTGTCAGTGACGAATGAATTAGAGCCTGAAGAGTTAAAACTTTCATTTGAGACATTTGATTTCTTGCATTAAACTAGTTTGTAGGTTTGATGATAAAGCATTTGAAGATTTCAAGAATGGATATCATTATTTGATTAAGAGAAATTCCAGATCTATAGGCATCGAGAGATCTTGGAAAACAAGGCATATAGATAAACATGCATGGTAGAATATTGATAGTCAATCTTAAATACCAAATTTCCAGGGTCATTTCCATATTTTTAGGAAACAAAGAGACGGATGGTAGAATAATATAAACCCATATTCAAATACCATAGGTGGAAGCTAGCTGCTATAAAGGGTAAATGAAAAAATTTCTAAAGGATTGAGCATGACTATCCCATGTTTCGAGGAAAATATCATCCATATTGTATTCTTGATTACACATTTCAAATTTGAAAACAGTTCAACATTTTTCTAGGGAATCGAGAGAAACATTTCCAGATATGTAGCATTCAAAGGTGGTAGAGGATCAATCAACTAAAGAATAGGGTATCAAAATCAACACTTCCAGATTCCTTTCTGGGAGCTCGAGATTGTTTTGATATTTAATTTACAATAGTTTAGTGATGGACGTAACATATATATATTATCATTTCAAATTAAAATGGGGGGAGAGACCCGAGAGGGGTTCATTTTTGGTCTAATATTTTGTAAATAACATAAATCTTGCAACATTTTGCACTCAAATCAATCAAACACTTTGATTGGTTAGATTGTTTAACTCTATTTTTTTTCTTTTCTATCTTATTTGAGTATGATTGAAATGTATGAAAAGCATCTATTTCTCTTTGTTTCATCTATAATTCCAGTGAATTTATTTACTGATACATCACCTGTCTCAAAGATCTGTATTCAAGTACTTTTTTTTCAAGTTTGAAATATTATTTTGAACCTAGAAATTTTATTTTTGCAAGTAGAAAGATTGTTCAATTGCATTGTGTACTTCTTCTACCTTGTTCATTTATCTAGTTTATCATTTTGAATGACATTGACTAAGTGGAATGTTAATGATAATATGATTCAAAGAGTATAACTAGACATTTCTATATTTCATTTCACCTATTGCCTTCTCCTTAAAACCAAATTTTATTCAACCTTGATATACAAAAACCATTGCAATAACTGAGGTTCCCCATCTCTTGTACCATAGCATTCTGGTGCAGATTTTGGGACTGACATCTTTTGGTTCCATTGTTGGGGGTGAAGGTCCCTGGGAGAATGACAACAATCAAATATGATCTTTGATGGTGAACAAAGGTTAGGCACATATAGACTATAGATCATTCACCTGGAGACTCCATGGTTAAAGAATATAATGGAGAATCCATGGTTAAATAATCCAATGGTGACTCCACTAATCCAGGATGTCAAATACTCAGATGGAGTCCATTTTGGCTCAAAGGTATGCACTTTTTTATTTCTCAAATATACCAGGATTTCCAAATACTGTGCCTGAAAAATATGAATGGGAAGGTTGTCTTTGTTATGAGGAAAATAACTCTATGGCAAGGGGTAAAACACAATAGATGGAATGAATACATAAATCAACTCTAATCCCATGCATGCTATATCAACAAAAATGCTAACAAGACAAGATAAATATCCTACCTCGTTTAGACGTTCGATGAAGATCGTCGTTGAGCACTTGATTCAAATATTTATACCTGCAACTTGTCCTCAAAAACCAAAATATACAAGTGTATGGTGATAATATATATTGTTATCACATATAATATCATAATCCATCAACATTCATAACAAATATACCGATGGAATAAAAATTCAAATATTTTCAAGATATTAATTGGATGAGAAAAGAGTATTTCTATTAAAATATGATCAACAAAAGTGTATGAGTGACAAACTTCCATGTCAATACGTCTCGATACCGAGAAACTAGTTCCCTTCTGTCTTGGCCTCTACCACTTGAATCCTCCACCAAAGGCAAGCTCATTTAAGAGAGACAATGAGGTTCTCCATCAAAGAGGGAAGATTTTGGGGGTTGAACAATGTGTTTCGACTTTAAAGGACAAAGGGATGTAGACTCAATATGAAGTGAATAATTTCTCCATAGTAACTTTTCTCTCAAAAGTTGAATTCTCTCCTCTTCCATGGTTTGGATACGGCCCATTTTATAGCCTTCAAATGGAACTGAAGGGTTGAGTTGGAATGTTTCCAGTGTATGGAAGGTATAGAATCATGGATCTTGTGACTTGACATGGAAACCCGACACAATTTTTAATTTTGAGCACCAAACTTGGTGTACACAGGTTGTAGTGGTGAAACCTATGTATACACATGCTATATAACTGATAGGGCATGTATATGTGGATAAATATGATTTTTATCTCTGGGAAGTGCAAAAGGGGACTTCAAGTCTACATAGGGAAATGGAAAATGCCTTCTGAGCAAGTTGCATGGGGTGAGGAAAATCTTGCTATAATAGATCTAAATAAGGCTTGTCTGAAGGACAATTACACTACGCTCTTTATCGACCAAATTATCGATAATTGCACCAGAAGTTTCATTTTCTCTTTTATGGATGGCTTTTCTGGCTATAACCAGATTGATATTTTACCTGTTTATCAACAAAAAACAACCTTCATCTTCCCATGGGGGAATTTCGCCTATCAGAAATTACCTTTTGGCCTTAAAAATGTTGGAGCCACATTTCAACGGGCTATGTCATATGCTTTCCACGACATCAAACATGTTGTTCAACCCTATCTTGATGACTTTCCATCTCACTCAGCTCCTCGACAGGATCATATTGGTCATGTAAGGGAAATATTTTTTAGACGTCGGTCTTACAACATACGTTTGGAACCCCATAAATGCATTTTTTTTGTCGAATCGGGGAAACTCCTCGGCTTCGTAGTGTCCAAAGATGAGATTAGGGTGGATCCCTTAAAAGTCCAATCTATTATGATTTTACCTCCTCCCAAAAATCTTACCCAACTACAAAGTTTGCAATGGAAGGCAAACTTTCCTCGTCATTTTACAGAAAGATGCCCCTTTTATCTGGGATGCAACTGCTCAACACTCCTTTGATGTTTTCAAGCATGCTTTAACAAATACATCGCTATTACATCCCCCCAACTATACAAAAGATTACATCCTTTATTCGACTTCCTCTGCTTCCACTATAGCCATGGTGTTAGTACAAGAGGATGATGATGGCGTCGAACATGTGATCTACTATTTAAGTAAGATCTTTTCAGGTCTTGAACTTCTTTTTTCACATGTTTAAAAGTTGTCTTTGTGATCCGAAAAGATATTTTAAATGACAATGGTTGAGTTATCTTGCATGGGTTAAAGTACCATTTAGGAAATTAATGAAAGAGGAAGAATGATAGAAGAAATATGAAAACCATAAAGAAATATATAGATCTGAACATAAGCATGATGAACAACAAACCATAAAACACCAAAGTGATAACGGAGTTCGGCAATCTTGCCTACATCTACGGGCCTTTGTCTTAGTGAGTGATGCTTTCTTATTTATGTTCAAAGCTTTAAAAGTACATCCCAGCAATGCCAAAAAGGTTAAAAACTTATCTAGTCTTGTTCTACTAGATCTCTAGAATGCAACAATACTAACGGCACTAAAATTGGATGAGAAGAGCTCTGAGAAATGGCCCAAAAAGGTGCTCTCCTCAATAGCTTCCCTGCATAAAAATGGCTTTGGCTTGGCAAGAAATATACAGATCTGAACATAAGCATGAAGAACAACAAACCATAAAACACCAAAGTGATAACGGAGTTCGGCAAACTTGCCTACGTCTATGGGCCTTTGTCTTAGTGAGTGATGCTTTCTTATTTATGTTCAAATCTTTAAAAGTACATCCCAACAATGCCAAAAAGGTTAAAAACTTATCTAGTCTTGTTCTACTAGATCTCTAGAATGCAACAAAACTAACGGCACTGAAATTGGATGAGAAGAGCTCCGAGAAATGGCCCAAAAAGGTGCTCTCCTCAACAGCTTCCCTGCATAAAAATGGCTTTGGCTTGGAAATTATTCAACATAAACCTATTCTGAACCTCTTTCCCTTGGCTTCAATATCCTTTGTTTTATATAGGCCTGAAGTTGGTAACCATCTCCCAACTTCTCCCCAAGATATGGCCTCAAAAAGGGCCCAAGATCCCTCAAAAATGGATTAAATCTCCCAATATCAGGCTAAAATCCATTTAAAAATCATACCATAATGTTTAAAACCCATTTCTGGGAAAATAATCAAGCGCAACCCCTTTTTCATTGGCTCCTAGTCACCTGGCGAACTCCATGTGGCCTAGCGCTAGACTGAGAGCAGCCCCCTGGTCTTTAGCCCCTTTATTCTCACCTCATGGTCGCACCTATGGCCATGTGGCCTCAGGCTTTACATCCACGTTCTTACAACAAGTATATCCCCTGATCTTCAGCATGTGGTTATGCACCTTGGTCGGCGAGCTAGCTCGACCAACTGGGTCTAACCCCTTTACCTTTGCACTATGGTTTAAGTCTCATTCATATACTATATGATCGTGATTTGGGATAGTTGGAATGGATGCATTAACACAGAGGAGGTCCGGGTCACATGGTAGAGTATTATGGCATAGCGTCGAGCCATGGGCTAGCTCCATAACCAATGAAAATTGTGCCCAAAATGAATAGTGTTGTGGTTATATGACTGGGTTATATGGAGTTCTCTAGGGCTAGGGCTAGGCCCCAGCCCTTAATTTTCCCAACGGTCATTACATTTCAACTTAAGTATAAGTTTAAAACCATATCTTACAAAGAACACCTACGAGTGGGTTGGCTATCCTGGGCCAGAGCTCACGGGTTCGAATCTCGTTGACCAATAAAATTTTGCCAAAAAAAAATGACCAATAATGGGTGCCACGTGGTAACCCATGACTGTGCCATATGGCACCATTCTATTCACCGAAAACATGCCACACGTCCATCACCCATTCGTCCACCTGTCTGCTCAGGTGTCAACCCATTCACCTTCCACTATACCTTCCACGTGTCGTATGGTTGTACGGACCTACCATGTCAGCTGTACAGACATGCCACGTGTCACCCTTAAAGTGGTGACATGTGTCACACTTTGATTGATCCACCTGTACCTATCCACGTACCCTGCCACATCATCTGTATAGTCGTACGTCCTGTACAATCAGTTGCCATGTCAAGACTGTATGGACCGTACAGTCGACATATTTTTGCTTATTTGGTAAAATGAACAGATCGTGATATCTTGGTCATACGGTGTCTGTTTGATCCTATTCAAGTTGATTTGGGTTCATAACTTTGAGTCTTACACACACGTCCATTTTGAAGAGATTTTGATCACTTTGATTTTTAGGCCTTTCTGAGCCCCATCTGGCTCTTGGATCTAATTTTGGATCATACCTCCCCATTAAATACCTTTTGGTCCTTGAAAAGGTTACTGACCAGTCATCAAGTGTGAGATAAACCACCCGACTTGTTCTCTATCTTTAAACTTTGTCCTATGCACCTGTCTCATCAAGATCAATTGTAAAACAACCATGATAACTAACAGCATATTGTTATCCATTTTAACCCTGCCACATCTTATTGAAGCCACTATCATCCATGTTGATAACATTACTAATGATAGCATAAAAAATATGATTACAAATGTGTTGGTTGTGGATCTTGATTATCTTCCTAATTCAGAGGTCTTTTACTTTCAGCCATGTTTATACCCCAT
>CBVK0100543129.1:0-17886 GCA_900067695.1 Picea abies | reverse complement strand
ATATGATCCAACAATCTCCCAAGTAATCAAACCATTGGCATCAATGACAACATGATCCAACAGAGGGTCATGGACGACCGCATCAGCTGGAGCTCTGACTGGTGGAAGGTTGACCTCAAGAGGATGGTCAGGGGTGGGTGGTTTCCTTTCCTTGGCCTCATATCAGGTGACACCCCTTTTAGCCTTGCTTCTGAGGCAAGGCATGTCAAAATCCAACGACAGTCTTGGAAAGAGGACACAGAGGCCTGAGCTTGCGATTATGAGAGACAAATGAAGTTTGCACCAGAGGGAAGGTCAATAGTGAGGAGAGTGCTCGGGAGAGACTTTAGGAATGCCTGAGAGGAAGGGTAGAAATTACCAAGGGAGTACTGCGCACAACACCATGAAGTTGCCCACGTTCTAGATCTTCTGAATCGTGTGAATGAAGGTTCGCGTCGAAGGATTGTAGGGTGGCAGAAACAAGATTACATCCATGAGGTGACGAGAAGGGTGGGATGGGACTGGTTGGGTTCCAGGGGACCTCCCCGTGGATTGGTCATTTGCTGAGCTTAGAAGCACCCCATCCGGGGGCCGATCCTTGGTGTTTTCTATGTTTATGCAAGAAATAAATATGGGATGGGAGGGATTAGACGTGGGGGAGCACGCAAAGACTCCCTCCTCTAGCTCGAGTCCGATATTTTCCAGCAGGTCGGCAACTTGATTTTCCATTCTCCGAACATGGGAAGGGTGGATTACCCAATATGGATGGAGAGTGGATTTGATTATGAGAAGTCCATTCATAAGTATCTAGCTTGGAGAAATTTTCTCCAGGTCAGCCCCATTAAGGAGATGGGAGAAGAGATTTATGACAATTTGCGAGTCACCCTCGGCTATGATAGGAAAAATATCTTGTTCTGTGGCCGCTTGTAGACCACAGAGGATTCCCCATACTTTTGCAGTGTTGTTGGTGTTGTGCCCAAGATTTCTTGTGATGATGTGGAGGATTTCTCATTTTCTTTTGTGAATGACAACTCTGTAGCCTGCAGGTCGTGGATTCCCTCTGGAGGCCCCATCGAAATTTAGTTTGTGGCACCCTGTAGGTGGAGCTTCCCAATGAGTGGGGCTGAGATTAAAACAAACAACAGTGGATATAGTGGGGTGGAAGTTGAGCTTCTAGGCACTAAGGACAAGAATTTCATTTTGGGGGCAGTTTAGATCCTGAGTCGTCTAGGGATGCAAGGAGATTGTTTCGTTGATATTGGAGTGGATTGTGGTCCAGACTTCTTGCCTGGTCCTGGTGACTATTTGAAAGGTTCATCTGTTCCTTTCTTTCCAAATTTTCCAAATAATTAATCCTGGTAACAACAACCATATTTTTTTGAGGATTGGGGATTGAAAAACTATTCTTCACCAACCTGCTATTGTTTCTTGGAGTCCCGTGCAATTCCTGTTCTTGGTTCTCATTAGGCAAGCGCTGTGGTCCCATATGCTCGAACTGTAGGTGCACAAGTTTAGGAGATGATTTTGAGTTTCCTCCTCTGAACCACATAAATGACACCAGGATGGACCGATAAAGCCCCTTTTCCTTAGGTTGTCCCATGTTAGAATGCTGTTGTGCGCAACAAGCCAGAGGAAAGTGCTGATTTTTGGCTAGTATTTTATTTCCCAAATTTTGCTCCAAACCTCTTCCCATTGTAAGGAGTTGTGACCTTCTCTTAGGTGGTACGCTTCTCAGATGTTGAAGGTGCCTGTGGTGGAGTGTCCCCATCTGAGGATGTCATCTCCTTGTTGACTTATAATTTTCCGTGAGTCAAGGTGAGCCTGCAGAGGTTGGATATTGAGATCAGTGGGGATGTTTAGGTCCTCGTGGGATTTCTTCCAAATGCACCAAATTTCCCTTGGGCCATCTGGGATCTAGTAATCCTTCACTTTGATGAGTCCTACTGCAGTTGTGAAGGGGATGAAGGTGTTGAGATTCAGATCAGTATTTAGGGCTGGAAGTTGTTGCCAAGAATTGCTCCAAAAGAGCGTTGAAGACCCGTTTTGAAATTCCCAAAATGAATGGTCTGTGATGAGTCCCCGATTATTCCTAGCCACATTCTAGATGAGCGAGCATGGGCTCTGACCACTCGACCTGATGAGTTCTTTTTCTGGGACCATGGGAGTGTATTTTTTCCTCCAAATACGTGCCCAAAGGTCTTGGGGTCTCTTTAGCCATCGCCACCAAATGTTTGCACTGAGGACTTTGTTGAGTGTGGCTGGGTCTCTGAGGCCAAGGCCCCCTAAGTTATTCGGTTTGCAAACTTTTTTCCAACTTACCAAGGTGAATTTGCGCCCTGCTTTGGTGCCTTGCCAAAGAAAGATTCTTTGTATGTTTATTAATGTGTTGAGTATAAAATTTGGGGCTGCCAAGGCTGAAAAATCGTAGACAGGGAGGGCTTGGAGTACTGATTTGAGAAGAATGAGGCACCCAGGCAGATTGAGGGATCAAAAGGTCCAAGAGGAGATTTTATTGCAGAAGCTGGACAACAGGGAGTCCCAGGAAGAATTTCTTGGTGGTTTATGAATGAGGGGGATACCCAAATAAATAGAGGGGAGAGTACTGCGGGTAAATCCCAGGATTTGGGTGAGGTGGTTTTGGATCTCAATTGGTGTGTTGAATAAGAAAACTTGGGATTTGGTCATGTTCACCTCCATGCCCGAGGCCTCACAAAATAGGTCAATGATGGATCTAAAGCGTAGGGATTCTTTGGTGGTAGATAGGCCCATGAAAAGAATGTCGTCCACGAATTGACTGTGGGAGATAAGGGGGGAGATGCCATGGGGGGTGAGGTTAGAGAGGGGATTATCAGTGATTTCCACCTTGATATTACGATTCAATCCTTCTACCATAAGGATGAAAAGGAAGGGTGAGAGCGGGTCCCATTGCCTTATTCCCCGTGAGGGGGAGAAAGGTTTTGAGGGAACACCATTGATGAGAATGTGGAACAGGCATGAAGAAGTAAGGTTGACAATCCAGGAGACCCAAATAGGGTCAAAGATGAAGGCAAGGAGGTTTTATCTTAAATAGTTCCAGCTTAACTTATCAAAGGCTTTAGAAAGATCTAGTTTTAGGAGCATATCTTGAGTTTTTGTTGAGTGTAGCAAGTGAATGATTTCGTGGGCCAGGATGACACTGTCCAAGATTTGTCTGCCTTCCACATAACCAGATTGTTCTGAAGAGATAAGGAATGATAGAATAGGTTTGAGGCGTGTTGTAATGATTTTCGTTAGGAGTTTATAGATGACATTGCAAAGGGAAATAGGCCAGAAGTGCAAGGGGGAGGTACTATTATTTTCTTTGGTTATGAGGGTGAGAAAGGTTGCTTTGAGGGATTGAAGAATCTGCCCAGATATTCTGGAGTCCTCAATGATTTCCAAAACATCTTCTCGGATGATGTTCCAGCAGTAGTGAAAGAAGACTGAGGTGAACCCATCCGATGCAGGAGCTTTGCCCAGTGGGGTATCCTTAAGAGACTGGTCGACCTCCTCCTGAGTGATCAGTCTCATGAGTACCTCATTCTTCTCTTTGGTGAGATCCTTGGGAATGTTCTTAAGAATAGAGTCGATAGCCCGCGATCGGTCTGTTGGGGGTTCCTCCAGAAGATTTTTGTAGTAGGAGAGCAGTTCCTTTTCTATGTCTGCGTGTTGTTGAATTTCTGTCCCCTATTTCGAGACGAGGTGAGTGATGAGATTTGTTTGGCGACGCTGAACCATGGATATGTGGAAGAATTTGGTGTTTTTTCCCCCTAGTTTAGCCATTGGATGCAATATTTCTGTCTCCAGAGTATCTCTTCCTACGCCCTTCTTTCTGTGATCTGGTTGCTTAGTATATTTTCTTGCTCCTTTAGGGAGTTTGTAAGTCCTTGAGAGAGAATGTGCTGTAGGAGAGTTTGCATTTGCTGATTAAGACTTACCTGTGCTTGCAAGATGTTGCTGAAGGTGGACTTGTTCCAGGATTTTAGTTGAAGTTTGAGGTTTTTGAGCCTTTGTTGGAATCTAAACATCGGGGTCCCTGTTTGTGTGGCTGCCTCTTCCGACCATTGTTGAATGTTTGTTTGGATGTCTGGGTGTGTCAACCAGAATTTTTCAAAGTGGAAGGGTTTTCTGCCTGAGGTACCACTGATGTTAAGAGTTAGTAGTATCAACCAATGGTCCAACCTTGGGGTGTCGATGACTGTGGAATTCCAAGTGAGGCCATCCATCATTATGGCTTACTAAAGGAGGAAGTGGTCTAATCTTTTGGAAACATGCTGAGTCCCTGAGCGTCTGTTGGACCATGTGAAGGGCCCATTGTCCGTACCAACATCAATGAGTTTTAGTAGGATAATGGTACGGTTGAAAATATCACTGTCATTTCCCAAGGTGCGAGTGCCTCCCTTTTTTCCTCCAGACCTATGATCATGTCGAAGTCTCCTCTGAGGATCCATCGTTGGGATCCAATGTGGTTGGATATCTAGTCCAGGCGGTGAAGGAAGGATTCCTTGTCTCTCGGTCGAGGAGGTACATAGACGTTTGTGATGTAGCGTTGTTTGTTTGAGCCAGTGACGTGAAAGAAGGCTGTGATGGTCCATTTAGAGGTGAAGAAACCATCCAATAAAACTATGTTTGGATTCCAGAGCATCGCTAAGCCACCCGCTGTCCCTCTGGCATCCACTCCCACCTGTTGGGCTTGCGTCCAACATTTTTGTAGAGTGGATGAAGCTTCCTCTCTTGCGCACTTTGTTTCCTACAAGAGAAGTATGTTTGGTTGTTCCTTCTTGATTCTTTCTTTGAGCAAACCTTGTTTTCTTTTAGCGTTAAGACCCCTTATATTCCAGGATAGTTTCTTCATGAGGATGATGGAGGTTGGAGGGGAGGGAAACTATTTGAGATTAGATGTATTTGACCTGAGTTGACGAGAAAGTTACCGACATATTGAATGAGTTGGTGTTTTGGTTTTTGGCCTCTCTTTTTCTCGTCTTTTATGGGTTTGCGTTGTTCCTTTGAGGTGCCTTTTTGGATTCCTAGATTTGAGTTGGCTCGGGTTGATCCTCCTGCCGATGAGTTGAGGAAGACTTTGTGTACTTTGCGCAGTTGATCCACTGGTATGGTGTACAATTGCTGCTTGAGGTAGGCTTGTTCTAGATGTGCCAAATCTATACATGCTAGATTCCGATCTTCCAGGTCCAAATCTAGATCTCCCATTTCCGATCCTATATTTGCAGGAAGAGATGTCTCCGTGACAACAAGATGCGAAGGGACTGAGGGAGGGGGGTCAGGAATGGCAGGATTTTTGGAGGTCGCTGGGGGTGTCAGAGGATTGGAGAAGAGGAGGGGGTATCCGACGTGGTTTGTAGGGTTTTAAAGGAATTTTTGGTCTGGGGTCCAGGGGGGCCTAAGGTGGGGATTTTTTATCTGGGTATCTTCTTTGACCCATGACTTGGGTGAAACCATTCTTGTATTTGTCAAGGTCTTCCAGAAAAGGTTTGGTGGGGTTATTTAAAGGGAATTCATGGAAGAGATGACCATGTTTGTGGAATTTGCGACAACAAAAGGGGATATGCTCATAGTCGAGGGTTTGAGACCATTCCTCATCTTGGTAAGCTAGGGTGATGGCTCCGGGGAGAGGTTTGGAGATATTCAAATAAACACAAATGCAGGTATAAGTAGTGTACCTTTGTTGTCTTGTCACCTCCGAGGCTTTGATGTAGATTCCGATGGTGTTGCCAATTCCTGCCAGGATCTCTTCAAGCCAGAATTCCTATGGGAGAGAATATAGTCGTAGCCATACCGAATCATGGTTGAAGTCTTCCTTTTCTGAGTTGAATATATCTATCCAAAAGCAGAGAAAGAGGCCTGTCGAGTTGTAGAAGTACGATCCTCCTTCGAAGATTCGATTTCTGTCCTCTAGGTTGTGTAGTATTATTGTAAAGAAGCCTTTTGATCCAAGTTGGAGGTCATAGTGACCCTTAGGCTTCCACCAGTGCTGAATCCATTTGAAAAGGTCTTTTTTCTGAAGGCCATAGCCCCAGGAATTTCCCTATCAGGGCGAAATCCTTCATGTACTGTTTTTGATCTTCTATTCTCAGAGAGCTGATGATATATTTGGGGGCGATCGGGGCTTGCAGAATGCATTTTCTGGGTTCCCAGGTGTGAGTAGTTTTTGGGTGACTGGTTTCTGGATCAATTTCCATTGGCTTCTCCTTCGACATTTCTTCCTCCAAGATTATCTGCCGCATTCCTTCCGGGAGTTCAAAGGTCGGGCGTTTCAAGTGGTTGGGGCCATGCTCCTTGGCCGTAACAGAGCTGTAGTAGGGGGACGAGTGCCCCCCTCCCTCAGTCTCCATGAACACATCAGTAGCAGAGCAAGTAGTTGGGTTCGAGGCTGAAACTCTAGACACTCAGAACTCTAAATTATTTATTTCTTTCTTCTTTGAATTGTTTGTTGATTTGTGTACCTTGGTCTGATGGTGTTGCCAATTCCTGCCAGGATCTCTTCAAGCCAGAATTCCTGTGGGAGAGAATATAGTCACAGCCATACCGAATCATGGTTGAAGTCTTCCTTTTCCGAGCTGAATATATCTGTCCAAAAGCAGAGAAAGAGGCTTGTCGAGTTGTAGAAGTACGATCCTCCTTCGAAGATTCGATTTCTATCCTCCAGGTTGTGTAGTATTATTGTAAAGAGGCCTTTTGATCCAAGTTGGAGGTCATAGTGACCCTTAGGATTCCACTAGTGCTGAATCCATTTGAAAAGGTATTTTTCTGAAGGCCATAGCCCCAGGAATTTTCTTATCAGGGCGAAATCCCTCATGTACTGTTTTTGATCTTCTATTCTTAGAGAGCTGATGATATATTTGGGGGCGATCGGGGCTTGCGGAATGCATTTTCCGGGTTCCCAGGTGTGAGTAGTTTTTGGGTGACTGGTTTCTGAATCAATTTCCATTGGCTTCTCCTTTGACATTTCTTCCTCCAAGATTATCTGCCGCATTCCTTCCGGGAGTTTGAAGGTCGGGCGTTTCAAGTGGTTGGGGCCATGCTCCTTGGCCGTAACAGAGCTGTAGTAGGGGGACGAGTGCCCCCCTCCCTTAGTCTCCATGAACACATCAGTAGCAGAGCAAGTAGTTGGGTTCGAGGCTGAAACTCTAGACACTCAGAACTCTAAATTATTTATTTCTTTCTTCTTTGAATTGTTTACTTATTATTTTTATTATTATGCTATTTATTCCTTTATTATTTTATTAATATACTATTCGAGGGTTATTTGAGGAAGCGAGATGTTACTTATTTTAGTTATTATCTCCTTGGCTTATTTGACACGTTACTTATTTTTTGTTTTTGTTTTTAGTATTATGGTATTTGAGTTATTTGGGCATTATTTAAAACATTAAATATAATTTTTATTTTTATGCTATTTGGTTTTTTTATTTTTGTTATTATGCTATTTGAAACTTTTATTTTTATTATTATGCTATTTGGGTTATTTGAGGAAGAGAGTTGTTATTTATTTTTTGTATTATCTATTTGGATTATTTGAGATGTTATTTATTTTTTCTTTTTATTATTATGTTATTTGAGTTACTTGGACATTATTATGTTATTTATTTATTACGATTATTAACTGAAACTAAACAATTTTATATATAATTGGGCTGCACAGAAGCGAATCAACAATCAAAAGGTCTTACAAAATTTGACTCAAAGATTGAAAAGTCTTATGCTACTGTCATGCTTAAGTATATATCAAAAAAAACAATATATATCCCAGTTGTTTGACTGCTATATATTTTGACAATTTGTTGCAACAAAAAGATACATCTATAAAACATTTAGCAGAGGGGAAATTCTTGATTTGGTGCTTCTTGAACTTCTTCATGATCTTGTGCATTTCCTTCATCTTCCATAGGCTCTAATTCACGATATCCTTGTACTTCACTCGCCAAGGCCTAGATTATGATGCATATTGTGATTTTTTGGGATCACCAAGAGCCTCAATTGATGACATTCCTGTTCCTGAATTTCAATTATCTGAAGAAGAGATACAACAATTTCATCTAGTGTTCCTACCTTTCCTGATACCCACTGAAGGTGCATAGTATTAACTTCAATTGATTCTTCATGTCTAGAAAAATGCACCTAATATCACTCCAATATGGGTTCATGTTGAGATCGATATACTTTCCAAAAAACGTTATAGTTTCTCCAAAGTAAACCTTAATACCGAAATTAACAGTACCAATATTGGAAAAATTCCCATAATTGATGAAGAGCCTTTTTATTAAACTCTGATATTGATTGAAATGGAAAGAAGGAGGAGGAAAAAAGGTAATGCACAGTCCCTTGACTATGTTCTTTTGACTAAATACAACCCAATTTTCACTAGTATTAGCATCCATAGAGACATCACACATAAGGTCGATGAGAAACTGACTAAAAATCCTCTCTTTCTAATTGAAATTGAAGGTGAAAGGAGAGGAAACATACCATGAACCACACACTAACAACTCACCTGAAGACCTCGAGAATGAAACCAAGGTTGGAATGAAAACTAGGCACTGAAATTTAAACCCAAAACACATGTTGGATATGTGACTCTTTCCAAACTAGACCCAAATCCCATAGATGATTTCCATAAAAACGTGGGGAGTTTCAACAAAATTCGGTCATCCACAATTAACAAAATGAACTAGTATGATAGGGCCTAGATAAAAATTAATGAAAGAGTACCCCACTCCAAACACATGGTGCCTAAAAACAGAAATTAGATTACCAAGCTACCCCCATCTTCACAATCAATTCCAAAAGAAAAGAAAAGAACATAGAATCACAAACCACAAACAAAAAACCCCTTAACATACCCATGAGTGGAATTGAAATCACCATACCTTAACCCATATTTCAACATCACTAAAATTTTTATAACTTCATGATTAAGGATTATGATTTTAGTAATTTGCAAATTGGATAGAAAAAATGAAGGATGAAATAACCTGGAGATCAGAAAATGATTGGATGGATGACCAAGAAAGATTGACATACCAACACTCGTAATAACCACCTTCCCACCATAGAAATCCTCCAAAGACTGAATGCCAAGCTCGACTTCCTAGCACTAGTCCTCTTCACCACCGAAGGATAATGGAACTACCATGTATAAATTTTCGAAAATGAAACCATCACATGCATTACAATGAATGTAACCCATGGCGTCGAACCCAAAAAATTGTGCCAACTATTTCCAAATTAATGAAGGGTGCATCCAAATGAACCTCATATTTATTGTTCCAACCATGAGCACTAGGGGATGTGGAGTCATCGATACTCCCCATTCATCATGTAATAGCCTTTGTCGAGCCATGAACTCACTTTCACCATTTTTTTAGCATCACTATTTATCTCAAGCTTGATGTGAAATATGAAAAATTCTTCAAGACCCTTAAGCAGGGAGATTGATCAAAACATAGTGCCAGAGCTAATGTTCCCCCCAATATTAAAGTTTTTAATGATGGCCCTTATGATCAACATGGAATCACTGAAGATCAACAACTTGGAAATTCCTAGGGATCTTGCCAATATCATACCTTCAAAAAGGCCATAGGATTCAACCTCATTGTCTGAAACTGAACCAAGAAACCGAAAGAAGAAAGCAATGACATTTCCTCTAGTATTGCATAACATGCCACCCCCCCCCTACATTTTCCACCCCTAGGTTGTTCCTAGAAGTGCCATCAAAGAATAGGGAATTGGTGTGCTGAGAAGAGAGCTAATTCCTAAATTTTGAACAATCTAATTGCCCATTTGGGAGTAGAGGAGATGGTTGTTTTGATAGGTGAAGGGATGAATTCCATTTTAAACTATTTTATCCATTCTTCTTCATGATCATCAAGATTTTGAATTTTCCACTTGATTCTGAATCACATATATTCAAAGAGGAGTGAGAGGGATATTAACATAGTTTGCCTTGTCTTGATAACCTCACCCTTAAAAATATTTGTATTCCTTGTTATCCATATTATCCAACACAAGTATTTCGGAAGGGATTCCCAAAGCCTCTTAAATATAACTTTCTACTTGAAGGATCCTCTATAATTTTTCCACCATTGATTAAAATACTTAGCACAATATTGCGACCAAACAAATCGATGGGTCAGAGGAGTAAGGGTGAGGGTCTAGACGTATTTTGTAAATTGATAGTCGATGAACATATGATAGATGGATTATTATCCATTTAGGCACAACACACAATGAGAAGGCCCAATGATTCCTCATTTTTTCAGATTCTCAACCATGAGGATTGTTTTTGTGAGCCAATATCCAACATAAGAAATTAATTTTGGCATTCTGTCATTATTCCAAATGGATTTACAAACTTGAGAGAGAGGAAAGGGATGGGAAGATTCAGAGATAAGTTTATATATATTTTTAACTTTGTATAGAGAATTTCCCCACCCATGCGAATCAACAAGAAGGCGATCTCATGGGGCACAATCCTACAGAAAGGTAAATAAATAATTACACAAAGAATCCAAATGCGTAGGGGGGCATACAATATTCCATCATTCCCATTGACCCGCATTATTCCAAAGTGAGAGATCATGAAGAGAGTGAATTCACTCAGCTTCCATCTAAGTGCGCAAAGGTGCTAAGGTCGCTTACTGAGGAAAAACATCCTTGCCCAAGATTTTATCCTCCCAAATATTGATTTGGAGACCATTCCTATAACGTCCCCAGCCTCCCAGGACGGGCCAAGTCACACAAATCCTTCCAAATTCAACTCTGATACTATAATGTAACATTACCTAGCTTACTGTTGAGTAGTGAAACATAAAAAATTCTAGCGCACAATTAACATTAAACTACGTGAAATCACTCGAGGAAGTGTGCACAACCCAAACTAGTTCATGCCGCACCAAATTTCCTCCCATTTGTACAGATTATAATAGTGGAAGTAACTTGAAATACAACTGTACGCTCAAGAATACTAAGCACACTGACATTACAGAACGCAAGACCACTCCAAACATGCAAACACTACTACACACATAACCATACAAAGCATCCAAATACCACAACATACATAACTATTTTGATTTCGCTTGCAGGTCTTGCTTTCCTGAGAGCACTAACTACGTTCCAACACACACAACGAAACCAATCATTTATGCACATGGTCCACTTTCCATGCAAATGGTATGTTTATCCTCCCATAGGAAGCTCTTGACCATTACCAAGACTATCTTAATAGAAGTTACTTATCAACTAGCATATTCAACATATACAAATACTATGCTAAATACTCACATCACACTTACATAATAGACGACATTAACAAAATAACAAACAATATTCATATGCAAAATTATGAAAGTAATGGATCATAACATATACTAATGGATAAGCATGCAATAAACATACAAGCACATAAGAACACTTATCTTTTATGAAAAGGCACCAACTGCGCGCGTGACTCAAATGTTCCTCCCAACCATAGACAATGTTGCTCCTAATATTTTAGCAACAGGTCACCCCCCCTGAGCTAGGGCTCGAACACCACCAGGGAAAAATGATTCCTAGTGCTAAACTATGGTCTAACAAACATCATAATTTATCAGTCCAGGGTGCCTACTACTGCAACTAGTCTACAACCCCCCATTCCCCACATGCCTATCCCACCCCAGGAAGTGTGCCCCTTCTCTATTAAACAGTCCTTAGGCTTCCCCACTTCCCTTCTAGGGCTTCAACAATAAGCTAGATCAGGAAGTCTCAGAGAACTGCAACTAATGCCCAGTGCACCGAGGAACAATTCCTAGCCAATCTCTCACTTGGAGAGATTTTTCATGGGCTTGACAACTCGCCTCTTGGAAAAAATGTGGGCCTGACAACCTACTTCTTCGAAAACCTATGGGCCCGAAAACTCAGCTCTTCAATCATACCAAGCTTTTCCCAAGTAGAGGGTTAAGAAAAATCACAATAAGTTACAACAAAATACGTAATTCCTTCACATAGGAAATTTCATCTAAGGGTTTTTTACATGAGTGACCTTCCCCGAATTACATTAAGGACAAAAACATATATTTCATGCCTTCAACTCGACACTTTTCACCTTCATAATTTACTTTATCCACTTGGTGACTTGTTTCCCATCCCTCATGAACTTAGGATAAATAATGTATCTGTAAATTACACTTTTCAGAAATATTATTAAAATATTCCTCACTTTTCCCTTTTTTGGTTGAGTTCATCCCCCCATCTATCTTCGTCCGAGTCAGTTCGTGTGCAGTGATGTAATATATTAATAAATAAGTATGATTAATTTTACATGGATATGGGCACTGGCCTATTTGCATCCTGGCTCACCAACCCAATAGTCACACATGCTCTCCGGCCTCAAAACATACACACACACACACACACACACACACACACACACACACATCACGCACGTACATACATACATATATATGTGGAATATGCACACATTCCCTTGATGCACAATACATATGCACTAGCTTAGATACACATACCGCTATGGAATGTGTGCATCTTTTTCTTTGATAACAAGCCTTGCACACTCCACAGGTGCGAAAAAAACCCAAAACTTGGTACCACGACTCACCAGCCTATATGTACATTACATTTGCATGTTTTTCCATTGACTCACCAACCTATATGGATCATTACATTGTGCACCACTCAGGTTCACGCAAAACCAAAATGGCTCACCAGCCTATATGCACAACTACAAATGGGTTCAAATTAAGGACATTACATTTCCCTCCACCTTATTTATGCACTGTCCTCAGTGCATTATGTACACATACACACACAAAACTTCAAACATTTAAAAAAATATGAGGATACTCTACTCGCATAGAATCCTCACGCTCCCAAGTTTCATCCTCAGGACTGTATTGGTTCCATGGACCTTTACCAACTTCATGGCTCGATTCTGGAGCTACTTGAATTTCCGATCCAATATGAAAACCATTCACACTTGAAAATCGCCTTCTGGATCCACCTAAATCACATTCCAATCAATGGCATTATTAGCATAAGGTACATACTTCTTAAGAAATGAATACATAAGGATGCAGGAAATGCAAGCATATAAGAAAGAAGACCAATCCTCTCTAGGATTTCAAATGACCCATAATAGTGCGCTGCTAACTTAGAACACTTCCCCAACATCAAGAAACTATGCTTGGATTTTACTTTCAAAAACACGTGATCACCCAATTTAAACTCTCCGTGGGTTCTACCTTTATCTGCGTAGCTTTTTGGTCTGTCATGGGAAGCCTTTAAATTATTCCTTATATTCACCACCTACTCTTCCATTTCCTGGAGCAGATTTGGCCCAACTACTATGCGGTCTGCTGGGTTATCCCAACTCACAGGTGTGTTGCACCTTCTACCATACAATGATTCAAATGGACTCATCTTTAAAGATGCTTGATATCCATTGTTGTAATAAAAATCTACAAAATGTAAGTAATATTCCCATTTTGATGGTTTATTCATCACATACATCCTCAACATATCTTCTATTACATGATTTACCCTCTCTATTTGTCCATCTGACTCAAGGTGATATGATTTGCTAAAATTCAAGTTTGTTCCAAATCCTTTGAATAACCCTTTCCAAAATTTCGAGGTGAACTTGGAATCTCTGTCAAACATAATTGTCTTAAGAACACCATGCAACCTAGCAACTTTGCACATGAAAATATCAACAATGTTATATTCCTTGTGTGCTGTCTTTACTGGAATAAAATGGGCAACTTTACTATGCTTTTCCACCACCATCATAATATAATCATGTTTCTTAGCAGTCCTAGGAAGCTTAGTTATAAAATCCATTGTTATAACTTCCCAATTCCACTTAGGAATGGGAAAAGGTTGTAGCAATCCAGTTGGATGTCTGTGCTTAGCCTTGACCTTCTAACATTGGAGACATCAAGCTATAAAATCAACAACTTCATTTTTCTTTCTCGGCCAATAATATTGCTTCTTGACTGTGAGAATAGTCTTCTGGTAACCTAGATGTCCAGCATAAGGAACCTTATGCATCTCTGAAAATATCAAGCCCTTCAACTCCTAATCATTTGGCACATAGATTGTGCATCTATACATGAGGATCCCATCTTCTCTCAACTCATAACCTTCAATTTATACTATGACATACCTTGTTGTAAGTTCACCTTTATGTCCACATAGCGCATATATTATTTGGCAACTTCTAAAATTCCATCGTACAAATATTTTTGGTACATGCTAATGGCTCTAGCATGCATGTCATGCATCCTCTTGCTGAGTGCGTCAACCACCTTGCTTTCTTTTCCTCTGATATGTTTTATGTCGAAGTCATACTCATCGAGGAACTCTAGCCACCTACTTTGTCTGGCATTTAAATTTGGTTGTCCAAAAAAATATTTCAGACCACAATGGTCTGTTCTCAATTCAAATATTTTACCCATGAGATAATGCCACCACATATTCAAGGTATGCACTATAGCTTCCAATTCTAAATAATGAGTAGCATAGAGCCTTTCATACTCTTTCAACTTCCTTGATTCATCGCATACCACATGTCCATTCTGACTCAGGACTCCACCAAATCCTTCCTTGCATGAATCCATGCACACAACAGAGTCTGCTTTAGGATCAACAATTCACAAAATTGGCACACTTTTCAACAAACTCTTCAAGTACTAAAAATTCCTTGTAAAATCCAGAGTCCATTCAAATCACACACCTTTCTTTTGTAGGGATGTGATTGGATGCACAATATTTGAGAATCCTTCAATAAACCTTTTGTAGTACACTGATAGCCCCATAAAGGATCTCACTTCTGTGACATTTCTCGATGTTGTCCATTCCTCAATGGATTTTATCTTTGTTGGGTCCAAAACTATTCCTTCCTATGAAATGATATAACCCAAGTAATGAATTTATCACTGATAAAATGAACACTTGCTCAACTTTTAAAAAAGATGATGCTCCTTAATACCCGGAACACCATCCTCAAGTGACGCTCGTGCTATTTCTCAGACTTTGAGTAAATAAGAATTTCATCCAAAAATATGACGATGAACTTATCCAAGTAATTTATGAAAAATCCATTCATTAAACACATGAAGATAGATGGTGCATTTGAAAACCCAAATGGCACCACTGTAAACTTGTAATGACCATACCTTGTTATGAGGGAAGTCTTACTGATGTCTTCTTCTTTTATTCTCACTTGGTGATATCCAGATTTGAGATCTATCTTGGAAAATACCCTTGCACCCCTTATATGATCAAACATGTCATCTATCCTTGGAAAATGATACTTGTTATTCACTGTTACCTTATTCAACTGCTTGAAATCAATGCAAAGTCTCAACATACCATCTTTCGTTTTCACAAATAAAATTGGAACATCCCAAGGAGACACACTTGGGCATATATACCCCTTCTTCAAAATATTTTCAAGTTTAATTTTCAATTACTTCAATTCAGGCGTACTCATTCTATACAGAGTCTTGGATACATGAGCTACTCCCAACATCAAATTTATAGAGAAATCAATATCCCTCTTCGGAGGCAATCCTGGTATATCTTTAAAGACATCCTCAAACTCTTTCAGCTCTACCCAATCTTCAACACTTGGCAATTTATCCATGGTTTCCTCCTCCATGTTTGCTACAAATACTTGACATCCTTTCCTATAGATTTTCCTCAATTACAAGGCTGAAATTTCTATGATAGTCACAACTCTTGGAATACCTTGAACTGTCCTAAAATTTCCTTTCTCATCCAAGAAAGTAAATGACTTATTATAATAGTCTAGAATGACATGATGATGATCCAACCAATCCATACCAATGAGGAAATTGTACGAGCCCAAAGGTATAATATTCAAATCAAATTTTGAGCGTATTCCATTCATCTTCATTGGACATGCCTTGATCATCTCATGAATTTTATTTTTTGCTCATGTAGCTAACTGCACCAACCAATGTTTTCCAAGTTTGCTTCTTGGAAATTGGAATCTTTCCACCATCTTAGGATCTAGATAAATATGACTAGATCCTGATTCAATTAAAATATAAATGGGTTGGTAATTAATATTACCTTTCAATTCGATCATGTGCAACTGAAACTCCTCTTGCTTTTTGTCCAACGTAATTTCTAGGTACACTTCTACCCATGTCTTCAACTGTCGTATCTTTCTGTACACTGTGCACAATCCTCTCTTTTTCACTTCTTTGAGGGAAATCTCCAAACATATGATTTCCGTTGCAACCACAACACTTCATTGGCTGCTGCCTTGGCCTGGTTTCCATTGCCTTAGTCATTCTGGGCTCCTTGGAAATTGGCTTTCCTTGCATAGTATTTCTGAAAAATCGGGGCCTAGTCCCCTTCTTCTTTTTTTCCACCTTGCTTTTCATCTTGTCTTCCCAAGAATTTTGGAAAGTCGATCTTCCCCTTTGTTGATCATAGATAAATTTATATCTCCTTATAGTTTCTCCCAATGTCTTTGGATCATCATACTGTATCTTGTCACTGTTAAATAAGGGAAACCCACTCAGATACCTATGAATCTTCACTTGTTCATCCTTTATGAAAGGAACATATTTTAGCAGTTCTAAAAATATCCTTTTGTACTCATCTATAGTCATGCTCCCAAGATTGAGTTCAAATAACTCCTTCATTTTCCTATCATAGTAACACTTGGTTAAATATTTCTTTTCAAAATATTGCTTGAAATACCTCCAAGTAACCTTCTTCTCATCAATGTGTTGCACTTTCACATACTGATCCCACCACATTGATACTTTTCCCTTGAGCTAATAAATGCCTATTCACCCTTCTACCTACGAGGAGTAGTTATGCAGCTGGAAGTATTTCCTCATACCTAGAAACCAAGTTTCTACATCCTCATCCTTCTTATGCTCACCATAAAAAATAGGAGGCTTGCTCTTATTCATTTCTCCTCGTAGCTCGTCCAACCTAGTCCTCTTATGATTTCTCTCAAGAGATGGACTTGAGATACTACACGCTTTCCTAAATGAATTCTTTAGTGAATGGTGATGTTTCCTATCAACACCTCTTGCTTCTCTTCTTTTCTCATCATGAGACTTGTGACTTCTTGACATACTTGACTCTTTCTCCCTATCCATTTTATTTTCTATTCTGTCCAAGCTTTGCATCAATTTAACGTTGAAGTCATCTTGCTGCTCCTTAGATTTCATAAGTCTTTCATGATCATCTTTATAACTTTGGACATCTTTTTGAAGTCCCTTTATGGTTTCTACCAAATTTACACGTTCTTCCTTGAATTCTGTACCATTCTCACCCAAACTAACATACAGATATATGAATTTATCATCGAGACTATAAGTCCTCTTCCCATATTCCATGATTTAAACCTTCTGTACTGACTCTATCCTACTCTAACTGCTGATAATTATGAAAAATGTGCAGGAAATCAATATTTGTTAGATGATTTCATACAACAACTACATGAAAACCCTGCACCGTTTTTTTAGAATCCTTTTGTTAAAAACCTAATACTGAATACAAAAGCACCACAACATATATAGAAGAACAATATAGAAAAACAAAACTTTATTATATCAAACCCTTGAGGTAGGGAAACACCATACAATGGATCCTATTATGGAAGGGATCCTCTCCTATTCACTTGCCTCTTCGAGGGGGCTTCCTCCTATTGAGCTATCGATCCAAACACAATACTTCTCTTCATGTCTCATTATATTGCTTGAACCCCTTTATATAGTTCTACCATCACCTAAGAACATTCTAGAGGAGGAATCTTATAGAAGTAGAACCTTCTAAGAAGTCCTCTTACATTTATTATATCTAATTACCCATTTATTATAT